>CM063594.1:4247294-4443745 GCA_032356905.1 Salix exigua | reverse complement strand
ACCAAGGCTAACACCCACCCAAAAACCAAATTCAATCATGCTTGGGGGAAAAGTGTGTTAGTCATAAACTTGAAGCCTAATAGCAACTAAAACGTTGTTGGATATGAACAAGGTTAGAAATATAAGGCTAATACCCAATAAAATGGGTCTAGTCGAGTACGGATCAATTTGTCCGAAAAACCAAGGCTAACACCCACCCACAAACCAAGTTCAATCAAGCTTGGGGGAAAAGTGGGTTACCCATAATATTGAAGCCTAATAGCAACTAAAAAGTGCTTGGATATGAACAAGGTTTGAAATATAAGGCTAATACCCATTAAAATGGGGCTAGTCGAGTACGAAACAATTTGTCCGAAAATCCAAGGCTAACACCCACCCCAAAACCAAGTTCAATCATGCTTGGGGGAAAAGTGGGTTACCCATAAAATTGAAGCCTAATAGCAACTAAAACGTGCTTGGATATGAACAAGGTTAGAAATATAAGCCTAATACCCATTAAAATGGGGCTAGTCTAGTACGGATCAATTTGCCCGAAAAACCAAGGCTAACACCCACCCAAAAACCAAATTCAATCATGCTTGGGGGAAAAGTGTGTTAGCCATAAACTTGAAGCCTAATAGAAACTAAAACGTTGTTGGATATGAACAAGGTTAAAAATATAAGGCTAATACCCAATAAAATGGGTCTAGTCGAGTACGGATCAATTTGTCCGAAAAACCAAGGCTAACACCCACCCACAAACCAAGTTCAATCATGCTTGGGGGAAAAGTGGGTTACCCATAAAATTGAAGCCTAATAGCAACTAAAACGTGCTTGGATATGAACAAGGTTAGAAATATAAGGCTAATACCCATTAAAATGGGGCTAGTCTAGTACGGATCAATTTGTCCGAAAAACCAAGGCTAACACCCACCTAAAAACCAAGTTCAATCATGCTTGGGGGAAAAGTGTGTTAGTCATAAACTTGAAGCCTAATAGCAAGTAAAACGTTGTTGGATATGAACAAGGTTAGAAATATAAGGCTAATACCCAAATAAAATGGGTCTAGTCGAGTACGGATCAATTTGTCCGAAAATCCAAGGCTAACACCATCCAAAAACCAAGTTCAATCATGGTTGGAGGAAACGTGGGTTACCCATAATATTGAAGCCTAATAGCAACTAAAAACTTCTTGGATATGAACAAGGTTTGAAATATAAGGCTAATACCCATTAAAATGGGGCTAGTCTAGTACGAATCAATTTGTCCGAAAAACCAAGGCTAACACCCACCTAAAAACCAAGTTCAATCATGCTTGGGGAAAAGTGTGTTAGTCATAAACTTGAAGCCTAATAGCAAGTAAAACGTTGTTGGATATGAACAAGGTTAGAAATATAAGGCTAATACCCATTAAAATGGGGCTAGTCGAGGACGGATCAATTTGTCCGAAAATCCAAGGCTAACACCCACCCACAAACCAAGTTCAATCATGCTTGGGGGAAAAGTGGGTTACTAATAAAATTGAAGCGTAATACCACCTAAAAATGGATTGGATATGAACAAGGTTAGAAATATAAGGCTAATAACCATTAAAATGGGGCTAGTCGAGTCTGGATCCATTTTTCCAAAAATCCAAGGCTAACACCCACCCAGAAACGAAGTTCAATCATGCTTGGGGGAAAAGTGGTTACCCATAAAATTAAAGCGTAATACCACCTAAAAATGGATTGGATATGAACAAGGTTTGAAATATAAGGCTAATACCCATTAAAATGGGGCTAGTCGAGTACGGATCAATTTGTCCGAAAAACCAAGGCTAACACCCACCCAAAAACGAAGTTCAATCATGCTTGGGGGAATAGTGTGTTACCCATAAATTGAAGCCTAATAGCAACTAAAAAGTGCTTGGATATGAACAAGGTTTGAAATATAAGGCTAATACCCATTAAAATGGGGCTAGTCAAGTACGAAACAATTTGTCCGAAAATCCAAGGCTAACACCCACCCCAAAACCAAGTTCAATCATGCTTGGGGGAAAAGTGGGTTACCCATAAAATTGAAGCCTAATAGCAACTAAAACGTGCTTGGATATGAACAAGGTTAGAAATATAAGGCTAATACCCATTAAAATGGGGCTAGTCTAGTACGGATCAATTTGCCCGAAAAACCAAGGCTAACACCCACCCAAAAACCAAATTCAATCATGCTTGGGGGAAAAGTGTGTTAGTCATAAACTTGAAGCCTAATAGCAACTAAAACGTTGTTGGATATGAACAAGGTTAGAAATATAAGGCTAATACTCAATAAAATGGGTCTAGTATAGTCCGGATCAAATTGTCCGAAAATCCAAGGCTAACACCCACCCAAAAACCAAGTTCAATCATGCTTGGGGGAAAAGTGGGTTACCCATAATATTGAAGCCTAATAGCAACTAAAAACTTCTTGGATATGAACAAGGTTTGAAATATAAGGCTAATACCCATTAAAATGGGGCTAGTCGAGTACGGATCAATTTGTCCGAAAAAACAAGGCTAACACCCATCCAAAACCCAAGTTCAATCATGGTTGGGGGAAAAGTGGGTTACCCATAATATTGAAGCCTAATAGCAACTAAAAAGTGCTTGGATATGAACAAGGTTTGAAATATAAGGCTAATACCCATTAAAATGGGGCTAGTCGAGTACGAAACAATTTGTCCGAAAATCCAAGGCTAACACCCACCCAAAAACCAAGTTCAATCATGCTTGGGGGAAAAGTGGGTTACCCATAAAATTGAAGCCTAATAGGAACTAAAACGTGCTTGGATATGAACAAGGTTTGAAATATAAGCCTAATACCCATTAAAGTGGGGCTAGTCTAGTACGGATCAATTTGCCCGAAAATCCAAGGCTAACACCCACCCACAAACCAAGTTCAATCATGCTTGGGGGAAAAGTGGGTTACTAATAAAATTGAAGCGTAATACCACCTAAAAATGGATTGGATATGAACAAGGTTAGAAATATAAGGCTAATAACCATTAAAATGGGGCTAGTCGAGTCTGGATCCATTTTTCCAAAAATCCAAGGCTAACACCCACCCAGAAACGAAGTTCAATCATGCTTGGGGGAAAAGTGGTTACCCATACAATTAAAGCGTAATACCACCTAAAAATGGATTGGATATGAACAAGGTTTGAAATATAAGGCTAATACCCATTAAAATGGGGCTAGTCGAGTACGGATCAATTTGTCCGAAAAACCAAGGCTAACACCCACCCAAAAACGAAGTTCAATCATGCTTGGGGGAATAGTGTGTTACCCATAAATTGAACCCTAATAGCAACTAAAAAGTGCTTGGATATGAACAAGGTTTGAAATATAAGGCTAATACCCATTAAAATGGGGCTAGTCGAGTACGGATCAATTTGTCTGAAAAACCAAGGCTAACACCCACCCAAAAACGAAGTTCAATCATGCTTGGGGGAATAGTGTGTTACCCATAAATTGAAGCCTAATAGCAACTAAAAAGTGCATGGATATGAACAAGGATAGAAATATAAGGCTAATACCCAATAAAATGGGGCTAGTCGAGTCCGGATCAATTTGTCCGAAAATCCAAGGCTAACACCCACCCAAAAACCAAGTTCAATCATGTTTGGGGGAAAAGTGTGTTACCCATAAAATTGAAGCCTAATAGCAACTAAAAAGTTGTTGGATATGAACAAGGTTAGAAATATAAGGCTAATACCCAATAAAATTGGGCTAGTCGAGTACGGAACAATTTGTCCGAAAATCCAAGGCTAACACCTACCCAAAAACCAAGTTCAATCATGCTTGGGGGAAAAGTGGATTACCCATAAAATTGAAGCCTAATAGCAACTAAAAAGTGCTTGGATATGAACAACGTTAGAAATGTAAGGCTAATATCCAATAAAATGGGGCTAGTCGAGTGCGGATCAATTTGTCCGAAAATCCAAGGCTAACACACACCCAAAAACCAATTTCAATCATGGTTGGGGGAAAAGTGGGTTACCCATAATATTGAAGCCTAATTGCAACTAAAAAGTGCATGGATATGAACAAGGTTAGAAATATAAGCCTAATACCCATTAAAATGGGGCTAGTCGAGTACGGATCAATTTGTCCGAAAAACCAAGGCTAACACCCACCCAAAAACCAAGTTCAATCATGCTTGGGGGAAAAGTGGGTTACCCATAAAATTGAAGCCTAATAGCAACTAAAACGTGCTTGGATATGAACAAGGTTAGAAATATAAGGCTACTACCCATTAAAATGGGGCTAGTCTAGTACGGATCAATTTGTCTGAAAAACCAAGGCTAACACCCACCCAAAAACCAAGTTCAATCATGCTTGGGGGAAAAGTGGGTTACCCATAATATTGAAGCCTAATAGCAACTTAAAAGTGCTTGGATATGAACAAGGTTTGAAATATAAGGCTAATACCCATTAAAATGGGGCTAGTCGAGGCAGGATCAATTTGTCCGAAAATCCAAGGCTAACACTCACCCAAAAAAGTCTAATAGCAACTAAAAATGCTTGGATATGAACAAGGTTAATAATCTAATGCTAATACTCATTTAAATGGGGCTAGTCGAGTCAACATCCATTTGCCAAAAATCCAAGGTTAACACCCACCCAAAAACCAAGTTCAATCATGCTTTGGGGAAAGTCTATTATCCATAAAATTGAAGCCTAATACCTACTAAAAAGGGATTGGATATAAACAAGTTTAGAAATCTAAGACTTATACCCATTTAAATGGGGCTAGTTGAGTCAGGATCAATTTGTCCGAAAATCCAAGGCTAACACCCCCTCCAAAATCCAAGTTCAATCATGTTTGGGGGAAAAGTGTATTACCCATAAAATTGAAGTCTAATATCAACTAAAAAGTGCTTAAATATGAAAAAGGTTAGAAATCTAAGGCTAATACTCATTTAAATGGGGCTAGTCGAGTCAGCATCCATTTGTCCGAAAATCCAAGGCTAACACCATCCAAAAACCAAGTTCAATTATGCTTGGGGGGAAAGTTTATTACCCATAAAATTGAAGCCTAATACCTACTAAAAAGAGATTGGATATGAACAAGGTTATAAATCTAAGACTTATACCCATTTAACTGGGGCTAGTTGAGTCAGGATCAATTTGTCCGAAAATCCAAGGCTAACACCCCCTCCAAAATCCGAGTTCAATCATGTTTGGGGGAAAAGAGTGTTACCCATAAAATTGACATCTTATAGAAACTAAAAAGGGCTTAGATTTGAAAAAGGTTAGAAATCTAAAGCTAATACTCATTTAAATGGGGCTAGTCGAGTGAGGATCAATTTGTCCGAAAATCCAAGGCTAACACCCCCCAAAAACCAAGTTCAATCATGCTTGGGGAAAAAGTCTATTACCCATAAAATTGAAGCCTAATACCAACTAAAAAGGGATTGGATATGAACAAGGTTAGAAATCTAAGGCTTATACTCATTTAAATGGGGCAAGTAGAGTCAGGATCAATTTGTCCGAAAATCCAAGGCTAACATCGACCCAAAAACCAAGTTCAATCATGTTTGGGGGAAAAGTGTATTACCCATAAAATTGAAGTCTAATATCAACTAAAAAGTGCTTGGTTATGAACAAGGTTAGAAATCTAAGGCTAATACTCATTTAAATGGGGCTAGTCGAGTCAGCATCCATTTGTCCGAAAATCCAAGGCTAACACCCATCCAAAAACCATGTTCAATCATGCTTGGGGGAAAAATCTATTACCCATAAAATTGAAGCCTAATACCAACTAAAAAGGGATTCTACTGGTCCTTATGGTTTTTCAAGTCTTTTTTATCAATATTATTGGGATATTATCGAGGAGGATTTGGTGGAGGCTATGGTTGATTTTTTTAATAGGGGTGCTATCCCTAAAGGTGCATCCTCGACTACTATTGTTCTGATACCTAAAGTTCCGCTTCCCAAAACTTGGAGTGAATTTAGACCCATTAGCTTGTGCACTATGTTTAATAAAATTATTACTAAAATTATGACTAATAGGTTTTCCCGTATCTTGCCTAAAATAATCTTGCCCTTCCAAAGTGGCTTTATTCCAGGCAAACGCATTAAGGACAACATTTTATTGGCTTCGGAGTTGGTTCAGTCTATTGATGAGAAAACCAGGGGGTCTAATGTGATCCTTAAGTCGGATATGATGAAAGCTTATGATAGGATTGACTGGGCTTTATTATTAAAATAATACGTAAATTTGGTTTTTGTTTTAAAATGACTGACATGATTGAAAATTGTATCTCCAATTGCTGGTTTTCAGTTCTATTTAATGGTGAGATTACAGGTTATTTCCATGGGTCTAGGAGTCTTCGTCAAGGTGATCCTATTTCCCCTACTTTATTCATTATTGCTGCTGAATATCTATCGCGTGGTCTTTATAATATGTTTCAGAGGTACCCCTCTTTGCATTATCTTGCTAGGTGTCTAGTGCTTGTTCCGCACCTTGCACTTGCTGATGACATTATTAATTTTTATAATGGTACTAAATCATCTCTTATGCGCATTACTAATTTCTTAGCTGAATAGGAGCAGTGTTCGGGCCAAAAGGTTAACTCCTCTAAGAGTGGCTTTATCCTATCTGCTAGAGCATCTTTATCCAGGACCTCTGTTGTATGTGGAGCTTTGGGCTTTCCTCGTATTCGCTTGCCCACTAAATATCTGGTAATGCCGCTCCACAAGGGGCCTAAGAAAAGTTTTTTGTGGGATGATCTTATTTCCAGGATTGCTGCTAGGATGGAGGGGTGGGAAGCTAAGGTTTTATCGTCAGGTGGTCATATTACCATCCTTAAGAGTATTCTTACTTCGATGCCTCTTTATCTTTTACATGTTATTATGCCTCCCAAATCGATTATGTGCAGGATTGAAAGGCTCTTCAACAAATTCTTGTGAAGCTCCAAGGGGCAAAAAAGAATTCATTGGGAGTGTTGGGAGGACTTATGTTATCTTGTAGAGGAAGAGGGTCTTGGCATGCAGAGACTTCAAAACCCCGTCAATGCAATGAGTTTGAAGCTTTAGTGGCGGTTTCATACAATCAATAACCTCTGGTCAAATTTCATGAACTGTAAATATAGTTATAACAGTGCTTCCTTTTTCAGGTGGTGCGAGCGTCCATGATTTTCCCATTTCAAAAAGATTCTCTAAGGTCGGCCGTGCATGCGAATATCTTATATGTTGGAAGGTTGGCTGTGGTAAGATTAATTTTTGGCATGATATTTAGGTAGATGATTCCGCTTTATCCAGGTATAGTCCTCCAATTGGAGAGTCCCATCTCCCTATTTCCTTTTATTGAAGGAGCAATGCGTGGTATTTAGATCAGGTGAGGTCTAAAATTCCAAATGATATTATACTCTTTATATCTCATTAATGTTTGCAGTACCAGAGTTGACCATCCTCTTTGGTCGCTCACTGCACATGGTGGTTTTACTATATAGTGCTTGTAATAGGGTGCACCAACTCTTGGTTCGTCAGTTAATTTTTTCAAAATTTGGCATGCTTCTATTCCTTTAAAGATATCATTTTTTATATGGAGGTTGCTTAATGATTTTGTTCCAGTTGATACCAAGATTCAGGGTAAGGGGATCTGCACGGTTTCTAAATGCTATGGTTGTAATGCTATTGAATAATTGGAACTTTTTTGCTGCAATGTTCTCTGTTACTTTGCCTGTTGATGGCTCGATTAGGCACTGGCTTTCTGCATGGTTCTTCTCGGATGATTATGTTTCTGCAAGTCATATTAGAATTATTCTTCCGCTATATGTTTTATGGTTTATTTGGCTTGAGAGAAACAATGCCAACCATTTTTATCCCGATAGGATTCGTTGGAAATGTCAAAGGAAGATTTTCCAACTTTTCCAAACGGGGCTTTTAAAGGAGGAGGAACTGGAAGGGTGATATGAAATTGGCCTCTTTTTTTTTGTGTCATTATGTTTTAGAACAAGTGTATTCCCCTAAAATGGTTTGATGGATTAAACCAACGGAGCATTGTTTTAAGCTTAATGTGGACAGGAGTTTTCAAGGGAACAGTGTTGTGGCTGGTGGTGGGGGTATTCTCCATGATTGGCACGACAATTTTTCCTCTTTTTCTTCCATCCGTTAAACGCCTTCCATGCTGAAATTCTAACTTTATATCATGGTCTGAATATTTGCAAGGTAGAGGTATTTGTAGAGTGGATTGAATTGGATGATCTTTCGGTTATTAATCTTGTTTAAAACCATTGTATTAGGTCTTGGGATGTATGTTATAGTCTGCAGGGTATTTATGATTGACTCATCTTTTTTCAATTCCAGTTAACTTATATCTACAGGGAAGATAATTAAATAACAGATCATCTTATTGCTTTAAGGTCCTCTCTTGATGATTTTCCTTCTTTAAGAGGGTTGATTAGAACTGATAAATTAAATCTACTTTATTTCGGACATGCTTTTATTTAATTTTCGTTTCTGGTGCATATTTATTTTCCTGTGGATACAGGCTACTTTGGTTTGTTGAGAGTTGTGGCGACTTGCGTTCAATTGAAACTATTGTATTTCTTTTTTCTTTGGAGGTTTGGTTTGACCCTCTCCAACTTGTTAATTGTTTCCAAGGTTTTTTCTATGGAGATGAAGTTTGTCCATCTCTTAGTGTGCTTTGGAGGTTTGGTTTGGCCCTCTTACAATTTTGTAAGTTTCTTTGTAAGGTTTTTTTTAATTTAATAATAATAATAATTTCGTCCACGATTCTGTCCCTGTTTTTTTTTTAAAAAAAAAACTAAACCCGACCCCCAACCCTCGACCCCCGAAAACCCGACCCCGACCTCGACCCCGAACCCCAAACCCCTAAACCCCTAAGAGCCCCTAAACCCCCAACCCCTAAGAACCCCAACCCCGCAACCCCGCAACCCAAAACCCTAACCCTAAAACCCCAACCCCTTAACCTTATACCCTAGACTCTAAACATAGACCCCTCACTCTACACCCTAAACCCCTCACCCCGAACCCGAAATCCCTAACCTAAACCCTAACACCTTTTAAAGATTGGAAAAAACACTGAATTAGTGTGACCCGCACCATTGTTTTTTTTTTCTCGGCTGAATTGAATCCTGATTCTAAAGTCAAAAAAGCAAAACCACAAGCTTTTTTTAATACCACTTGCCAAGCATAAATGCAAGAGAAATCATTCAGCCACCATTTCTCTTTCACTCCAGCAATCTCTTACTCCACCCTAATAGTCACAACTCATAACACAAGCAAAAGCAAATAACAAACAAAGACCAAATGTTTTTATCAGATAATAATACTCTACACTTCACAAAGTTCCTTGTTTATCAAAGTAAACAAAACCAAAAAATACATTTGATACAACATTCTGCCAAGTGTAAACCTGTGCAATCAAATCTTGTTTTATTAGAGCACAGAACCACCCTAAACCCTTGATACAACATTTATGCAAATTTGTCAGGTTTAAGTCTAGCACTACATTTGTCCATGATCATTACCTGAGATGCAACAAAAAAGTAAAAACACATCATGATATGGCAGTTCACCATCTGCAATCCTTCATTCAACAAAAATCATATTTACTTACACTAGAATTAAATCACGAAGTTACAAAGTCCCAATCTTCTTTTGACATGTCAAGAAATTTAACTGTGCCATCTTCAAACATGATCTGCCAAAAAAAATGAAATCAAATATGATCATGACACTTGTTTACATAACAGTAAACAGAGAAACAACTCTTCTTACCGAGTGTTTTCGTGAATATTTATCATACCGTTTAATAATCCCAAAATATCTGAATCAAACAATACATGAAAAACTTAATTAATAGAACTAGATGCAAAATATCAAAATTCAGTTTTTTATCCAACCTTTGAATGGGAATTCATGAACCACAAGGAAAAAAGAAAGAAGACATTAAACCAGTAGGAGATACAAATTCAAAGCAGTTAGATTCACCAGTTAGATATAATTAAGATGCGCACTGAACCAACCTTCTAAAAGACCAATGGTACTACAATAACTGACTGGGGTTAAAAATAAGAAGACAACCTGGCATGCCAAGTCATAAGACAATTGACACTTTTAATTGCATTGCCTGTAGTCTGCAGGAATTGAGGATAAGTGACACAGTTGTTTTATAATTTCATGGTATTCTTCTGACTATTGACAATACACATTCACCATGGAGAAAATAGAAATCACAAGCCAATAGCTCCCATGTGGGATGTAGTCACTTCCTTCAAATCTTTTTTCTCTCATCACCAATCATACACTTCAAATTGTTCAAAGCTTGAATGGTAAGTAGTATTCTATACATACATCTTATCAGTGCGGAAAGATAGTCTAATCACTTCGCCAATGCAATTGCAGGAGTATGCTGGTAGACTATTTAAAGCATGTTGCGAACTCCCTGAGATGAAATTAAAATGAACAAAAAGGAGTAATGTTTAGATGGCATATTTCAGAAATTAACAAAACAAGGTAACACGTTGAATGGATTTTCCTTACTTGTGTGCAAACCTCCATTCTGACAAGTCTTCACAAATAACAATGCTATCAGTCTTTTAGCAGAAATGTATGCATATAATATAGAGGGAGAGAAAAAAGTAATAGGAAAGGGTAGACGCCGAATGACATAATATATGCAAGACCATATATAAAACAACCACACATACATACATCTTTTCCAGGCATCATTGCTTTCAGTTTGGGAGAGGATACTGCCACCTGACATGCTACTAGTTTTAATGCAGCATCTGAAGACATCTTAGGCTTGCTCGGTTTAACCCCTAGCTTTTGCCTGCAACCTGAGGAACCACAATGGCAATCTTGATCTGCGCCAAATTGAACAAACCTGCTAAATTTATTAGAGACTCAACTGATTATAGATTTTGAGGTAAGAATTGAGCAAAAAAAATTGTCTAAGAATGCTCATAGTGTAAGCAATAATAGACTCGTCCATGATTAAACAATGCAATAAAGTGGATGCAAGAAGTCATACTGATAATCATATGTCAAATGCTCGCCCTTTTTTATGTCACGAGTAGCAAATATTCCAATTCTTGTCTCGCCGTCAATTATCCTTTAAGAAAAAAGGTAAATTGTTTATGATTGTCTAAAACAGTAAATCTGCAAAGTTAACTAATATGATTAAAGTGAGGAATGAGGGTCAATGAAACACCATTTCTGCATCTCAGTGTTGGGAGAACAGCTGTGGTTTATATATCTTGACTTGTTTCCCTTGTATGTGGCATCAATTACCATATCGCGATTGATTTCACACAAGTAAAAGTTTGTTTCCCCACAGTGTTTCATTTTCCAAAGCCTTTCCTCACAAGTCTTATCATCAATAACTGCATTGGATATGGATTAAGTATTAATTAATAGGATGCCAAAGTCATTATACATCAACTTGTTAAATATGCAATTTCAATTTAGTAGCAAGCAACGACAGAGGGACATCACCTTCTCCAACATACTCTATTACAAACTCTCCTTGTTTAATATCCTCATCTGTCACAATCCCGGATCCACATTTCTCGGTCTACAAACAATACCTTATTTAACTTCATATTTTGAGTGCATGTATAGGGAAAAACAGATACTTGCACAAAGCAAATGATATGCGAATAGGAATCAGAGCCCTATGACATTTTAACAACATCCAAATAATTCCTACATATAAGAATACTTGAAAAGATTTTCCAGGTCCAGAATCCTGAAGCTAAATAACAATATCCAAGATAAAGAGGAGCAAGGAAGGAGACAAGTCATATACTTGTACCAGTGGGATCCTTATGGTTATTCTTTCCTTCATGCAGAACATCATTCTTATTGCGTTCCATACTTCATAATTAAAATCCTTCTACTTTACATATTAATTAATATAGACTAGGAGAAGCCATACACATCTACCTGCACTAATTTCATCTTCTTCACCTGCCGATGCTGGAATGGTTTGTTGCTGCATGAACTCCCACATTTGCAGCCTGAAGAGCAGCTAGACAGCAGCATCCTTGGAGATGAAAGTAGTTATAGAGTATTTTAACTATTAAAGTACCCATATAAATAAGAAACTTGATAATAATAATAATAATACTAACACCAAATATGCATAAATCCACAAGAAACCCTCATAACCACACACCTCCACTGAAGACAAGGAATGGATAAAAAGAAGAGCCACAATTAAATTATTAAATAATAATCACTATTAAAGAAGCTCCTAGAGAATTAAAAACAACCAATGGTAAAAATTACATAAAGGCTGGCTGACAACGACCATGATCATGGGAATGTTTCTTGAGATAGTTACTCACTATGAACTCCTGACAGCTGTCAAATTAATTGACCTAGTCATGGTAATAATTCAATTATATTCAAGTGCATGACAACCACTCTGGTATCAACTCTAGATTTAGGCAGGATCAAACACATGTTTCCTAGAAAAAACACAATTATAAAACTATTTCAACCTAATCATATCATCCTGCTTTGACAATTACCAATCATCAAGCTTAGCTATGAACCTATTTTGACCTCATCTTTAGTAACAGAACTAAACTATGAATATGTACTTAGCGAAGATATCAACATGAATATAATGTATTGCTGCTTTAGCTAGAGCTTGGGCTCAAGTCAGGCACTAATTAATGTTCAAGGGCTCTACCTTATCAATGTGCATGGGGCAAGACCCAAGTTTTAAGTACTGGAGGGGAGCAAGAGGCTAAATTCTTAATTTGAGGGGATTATTTTGCAGAAATAAATACATTAATAAATCCTTGACTGTTAGAATTAGTATATTTTTTCACCTTTGTGATGGGGATCCCAACGCCCCCTTTGGTGCGCTAGATCTCCCTGCATATCAATGTTCCAAGCAGTAATTCATGAGGAATTGGCTATAGAGGTGTAAGTGGTGGACCCTAGAAATTTATCATAAATAGGGATGATGTGCTAGAAGACAGACAATGAATTAAGAACAAGTTACATATGCAATCTGGCCTAAAAGTGGCATCTCCAAATTTCAATCATGCACTATCCAATGAGGCTTGGAAATAAACATGTACAGACTGAATTTGAATCCAGTAAAATTAAATCAGACTACCGTACTAGATGAAGCATGATTACAAACTGTTTATAGAATGAAGATTTATCAAATACAGCAGAGTAACCAAGATATTGGAGGCCGCTCTTACCCACAATGGCAATCTCTATCACACACATGAGAGGAACCCTGCGATGCACTGCATGAGCAGAATATGCCATCGTCCTCAAGGCGCCTTTTAATCTTCTTGGTGAGATATATATCTTGAAAGTGTTGATAAAGAAAAGCAAACATGGAAGGTTCATACATGCATATATACACATACATGAGGATAGAGATAGAAAGAGAAAACCCATACTTTAAAAGCATGTGGACATGCAAATGAAAAGGAACATTTAACAATGGAAGGAGAAGCAGGACATCATTACAGCTTTTCTAAGCTGTAAAATTAATGCTAAAACTATAACCATAAAATTGCTTTAAGAGTTCACATATTTTGAGTGGATACTTCGCTTTATAAGGGTGTAGGCTGTAGACTTCGATTTATTAAATGAATCCGGAAGCTCAAACTCAACCTGACTTCCTATATCTTTCAGCAACTTGTTGAATGCAAGGGTGATTCGATGATCAAGGTTCTAATAAACAAAAGATATGGCAATAAGAAAAACATCAATGATTAAATCATAATAATAGCCCAGAATAAGGTGAATCCAGATTAACACATCTCTGAAAATCATACAAGAGAAAAAAGATTAGCTAAAAGAGCACCGCCATCTCTAGACTATTTAATTGATAACATATTATGTATTGCTGATCATTAGAGATAGCTAAAGGGGAAAAAAAAACAGTCGGAAACATCCTAAATTGCAAGGTAGCGAATCTCAAGAATAAAAAACAAGAAAAGGATGGGAGCGGAATGGGAATTACAGAAGAAGATATGGAAGAAAAGTTTGTTTGGAAGGCTTGAGGGAGTCAGCTATATGAATCCCATGTTTGCTCTCCCAGCCTTGTGTGCACAATATGCCAAGTCAAGTGTGTGATTTTCACTGATTAATTAAAGAAGTTCTTCTTTTTGCTAAAATATATATATATAGCTAAACTATATAAGTTTTGAATCCAAGCTAAAAGAAAAAAGGAGATAGAATGAAGAAAAAATTAACCTTCTTGGCAGCAGGCATGGCTTCAAGTAGCATAACTGCTCAGAATACAGAATATAAGGAATGCTATACCTACATACATAGAGCATCCAAAAGTATAAGAATGATTCAGAATCTAGAAATAAAAATGTTTTTTAATTGAAAAAAGAAGAAGAAGAAATAATAATAATAATAATAATAATAATAATAATAATAATAATTGGGTGTAAAGTTTCAGAGTGATGACGGCAAGCTCAAATGAGTCGTAGTTGGGAAAATAAAAGCTAAAAATCAAACTAAGTGAAATCTATACCATTCACATAAAAAATAATACCTTTATAATACGACAATGGAAAGCAGTTAAAACAGTTAATTCATTGATCCGGTTATTGATAAATCAATTATCAAAACAAACAGAGCGAATGTTTAATGTTTATCAAAACAGAGGGAAACCCAAAAGGAGAACTGTATGTATAAAAATCTCATCTTGCCTTGGTAAGCCAACAAGAGAAGATCAATATCAACGGCTATTTAATGGATAAAGAGAAGGAGAAGAATATGAGACAAAAGAGAGGGAGGGAGGGTGTGGCTTACCAGGAGAAGTAAAGAGTACAGATCTTGTTGTTGTTGGTATTCTCCTTCTTCCTGCTCTTCTTCTACTTAAGAGTTAAGAGGGAGGGAGGGAGGGAGATTGGGAGGGGGGTCGTTACTTGTTCCTCTCTGTGACATAATAATAATAATAAAAAAAAAAAATGGTTCCAATTTTAACTGCAAACGAATAATAATAATAATAATAATGGTTCCAATTTTAACTGCAAACGAATAGTATATGATATTAATTAATTAATTAATATTTACTATTTTTCTTTACTTGTTGCTTTGTATAGTATGGTTGCATCCTCCTGTATTATTATTTATATAGCAATTGAAGGTTAGGTTTTCCTGTTTTGCCGTGCTGTAGAGATGTGATGTGAGAAGGCGTATCCCATGGGCATGGTCATGGGCTGAGTTCTGTTGAGGCCCATACAAATACAGGATTGTGAAACAAACGAAGAGAAGCGCAAAGAGGAGAAACACCGGCCCAAACTCAACTCAAACGACGCCGTAGAAATTGAAACACGAAAACAACTGATAAATGACCTCCTTCATCAATCATCATCATCATTTCTTTTCTTTTATTAAAAGAAAAAAGAAAATTGAAAAAAGGTATATTCCTTCCAGCCAGCCAGGTGGAATGCAAAGAAAGAAGGTAGGGTGTTGTTTCGTCCTTGAATTTTACATTATTTACAGAAAGGGGATGAGCTTATAAAAAGAAGGAAAAGGAAGGAATTCTTCAAAACTATAAACTAAAATAAAAAAAATACAAAAACAAGCAGCAGTAGCGTAGCAGTAGAATAAACCAAGCCAAGCAAAGGAGACCTCTCTCTCCCGAAATAAATTTTTTTCTCGAATCTACTCTCTCAGGTACTCAACTCATCTCTCTCTCTCTCTCTCTCTATATATATATATATATATATTTGTTGATAGATCATGAGTGATTAGTTAATTAATTTGGAAAAGAATGAATTATTACGGTTTGCTTTTTTTTTTCTTGATTTTCTCTGGATTTAGATCCATCTTTAATCTTATATATGAAGAATTACTTGTTTAGTGTTTTTTGTAGCATTTTTTTTTCTCTTGAATGCTCTATTATAAGATTGATTGTGTGTGCCAGCTAAGTCAGGGTCGGTATTATTTGGATGATGAAGTTAGCTAGCTTTGTTTTCGAATCAATCAATCGTAGTTTTATTAGTATTATATAAAAAAATTGTGAATTATAAACATCAATCGGTCAGATAATTCGGAAACCAATGCATTGCATGAAATCTCAAACTGAGGGATGCCTATTTCTTTTTATATAATTTCCTTTTTCGTTTAAGCCCTTCCTATCTACGAGGTTAGGTTTAGATTAGACTCAGGAGTTTATGATTTTTGAGTGATTTTTTTTGGATAAGACTTTTCATATCAAAATCATCCAAAAGCACTGAAAAAGGCATCAATTTGATACTTTATCTGCCCAAACGCACTTTCAAAAGGCTTTTCAAATGGCCACTGATTGCGTCTACCTTCTCTTCAATTGTATGGCGTGACAACAATCCTCTCTGATTTATCAATTTATTTTACTTACACATGTGGATGTGCATATTTTAACTTTGCTATGTGCATATTTTTATGGTCCAGCTACACGGTTTCTGTTTCTCTTTGGATTATCGACAACGCTCTGGTTGCGTCTATTAGACGTTTCTAGTGCTCCATGCTGCTCCATGACTAGGTAATGAAGGGTTTTCGTGATAGGGGGATTATTTCTCCATCTAAAACTTCTACAACTGACACCCCAAAGAGTTCTTTCATATCTGATTCTTCAGAACCAGGGTCCACTGACACTAAGTTTTCCAAGCCTTCTTTGTGGTCAAGCTTCTTTGCATCTGCTTTCTCGGTCTTTGATATATATCACAAATCATCTTCAACTAGTCAAAATAAAGCACCTCATACTAGACACAGTAATGGTTGGACGTCACCCGTGAAGACAATTATGGCAGGTGGCACAATGCGAAGAATTCAAGAGCGTGTATTAGGGACAAGCAAGACAGGGATATCTAACACAACTAGTGACATATGGCTTTTAGGAGCATGCTACAAGATTTCACAAGATGACTCTTCTGGAAATGCAGATGCTACCAATGCTTTAGCTGCATTTCATCGTGATTTTTCATCACGAATTCTAATCACTTACAGAAAAGGTTTGTGTTATGACTATTTATTCATTTCAGCCTATCTTCAAGTAAATCTAGCAAGCATGGAAATTATAATTATGGGGGATTACCATGAATTGCTCATTTGTAGGTTTTGATATGATTGAAGATTCAAAACTTACAAGTGATGTAAATTGGGGTTGTATGCTTCGAAGTAGTCAGATGCTTGTGGCTCAGGTATATTGCTACTGCATTTCTCACATCAATACTTTCTTTTATGATATTCAATTATTTCAATTAACTTTCTAGCCATTGTCTGTATAGATTTTGTTATTATGTGTGCCATTGGTCATTTGCAGGCATTGCTTTATCATCAATTAGGGAGATCTTGGAGAAAACCATTGGACAAGGTGAACCTATGGAATTTAAACTCTTTTGAATTTTTTTTCCCATCATTCAACGATGAATCAAAGATGAATATGATCTTCTTACACTACCATGGATCATTTTTCATCCTTCACATTTAATTATGCAGCCATTGGATCGAGAATATGTTGAGATCTTGCATCTTTTTGGTGATTCAGAGGCTTCGGCTTTCTCTATTCACAATCTTCTTCAAGCTGGAAAGGCTTATGGACTTGCAGCTGGATCATGGGTAGGCCCTTATGCCATGTGCCGCTCATGGGAATCTCTAGCCCGCTCTAAGAGGGAGGAAACCAATCTTGAGTATCAGACACTTCCGATGGCTGTTTATGTTGTTTCTGGTTGTGAAGATGGGGAGCGAGGGGGAGCTCCAGTTCTCAGCATTGAAGATGCTGCTAAACATTGTTCAGAGTTTTCTAAAGGTCAAGAAGATTGGACGCCAATTCTTCTATTGGTTCCTTTGGTTCTCGGGCTTGACAAAATAAATCCAAGGTCTGTGATCATGTTCTACATGTATCTTTCCCATTGAAGGCATCATTGCTTGAGCTGGGAATTTGATTTGCTTTGTTTTGATGCAAATTATATTTGATAAGCAGAACTTCATCTTGCTCTATTGCCCTGTTTATCTGGTTTTGTTTAATTTGCTGCTTTCTTAGTGATCAAACTAAGGAACATCCATTATATTCATGAATCATGACCTGTGATGCAGTGTTTCACCATTTAAGGGCTAAGAACAGCTGAATATTTTGTGCCTTACCAGAGTCTTGTTAGGTTTCCATGAAAACATACTGATTCTATTAGACCTGGTAGGCTGTATGTGGATGTTTCTGGGGAGCCTTTGATAGAAGTGTAATAGTGCAACTAATGTGAGTCATCGACTTAAATATTCACTATCTTAACTATCTTGCTCAAATAAATTTCAATACTTCAAACCCTGGGGATGTTGTTGAGCATTTATAAGCTAGAAGAAGTTAACAATCAAAACTTTTACCTAGTGATTGGCTGAAAAATGTATACCCTAATTGCCAATTTTTTTCTACATATTTGTGGGGTGCTTCTCCTATTGGAAAAGGTGTGGTGCTGCATTGACAAAATGGATTTAGGTTTGGGAATATTGTCATTTTCTAAAGTGGAAAGGTTCAATAAGATGATCCTGTTTTATTTGTGTAAGTCAGTTTTGCATGAGTTTGCACAACATTTCTGCAGGGAATCTGGAAAATGCACCATATGATTCAACTTTAAAAATAAAGAACCAAATTACTTATTATTCATCTCCTTAATTCTCGAATGTAACCTTATTTTGGATTTGTATTAAGTGTGTTGTCATACTTGTTAACCAGTTGGAATTTAAACTTTTCTCAGGTATATTCCATCCCTGCAGGCAACATTTACTTTTCCCCAAAGCCTTGGAATTTTGGGTGGGAAACCTGGTGCTTCAACATATATTGTCGGTGTGCAGGATGAGAATGCTTTCTATCTTGATCCACATCAAGTTCAGCCGGTAAATCATAATTCTTTCTGACCTATATATCATCACATATTGTAAATGACTAATTTACTCAATACCGTCATTCCATAATTTTATGGCAATAATTTTCTATTTCTTACTTCATCGCATAGTGATGATATACCAGAAATTGAATCTGTATACCTCGCTTGAATTTCCAATCTGTTTAATGAGGTTACACATGCTTCTTTTAGTTTCAAATGAAACATTACTACCTACAACATTTGCTTCCCTTTCATTACAATGGATTTTGAATGCTTGCTGGTGTTATCCCTCCAAATATGATAAGTAAACCAGGAATCATGACTGCTATTCAGAACAAGCATTTAAACAAACTAATATAGGGTACCCTAAACCAAGAGAGAGAAGCAAGACAATGGAGGAGCATGCATTTGATCCTTAATGGAAAGGACAGGGTTGATATGAATCTGAAAGGTAGTTGAAGTTAAAAAGTGCCAAAAGTCTGATGCCCCAATTTGTGGTTATCATCTTACCATAAGTATGTAGCAGTGTCCTAGACTGTTTGCCAAATGTGTTTCATACTTGCGTGATAAAACACTAGCCTCTCCATGTTGATCATGTTCAATGGTCTTAGGAGTTGATGCCTCTTAATCTTAAACCATCAAGACGAAAAACATTTTCTTATGTCACCTTCATATTAGTCTATCAACTTAGTTAGAGGATGGAGGATGAGGTGAGCCTTCATGGCTCTAACAAATCTAACTTTAGCTCTTTTGATATATTTGGAGCTAATTAGTGGTTAATGTATTTAAAGATCTCAGTATGTGTGGGCCATTGAAGTTCATTGCAGCAATCAAGTCAAACCAGTTTTGATTTATTTTTAATCTGAATTTGTTGCATTTAATTGCATTTTTTTTAGCAATTCATTTGATTTCTGCAGCATATAGGGTTGTAATGTAGAAAACTTCACTGCTTTACAATGTTGACCTAATGGAAGAAATTGGATGATGTTATTCTATGTTATTTAGTGAATCTAGTTATTTTTGGTTATTAAGATAGTTAGTAGGGATTTTTTTGTGTGTGGAATTAGGACTTTATGATAACTTATATTTTATATTAGGATTCTTTTGTCTGCCTGTATAAAGGCACCAGTCTACTATTTTGAGGTAACTGGAATGGTTATTGATAAGTGAGTTTTCCATTTTTCTTCTTATGTCTGTTCATCGTTCTCTCTATCTCCCCCTTTATTCCTCTGCCCCTTTTTTCCTTCCTCTCCCTCTTTCCTCTCTCGTATTCCTGTCCTACACAGTGTCATATTATGTCTCTTTTCAGTTGGTTTTTGCATAAGCCACAAGAGGTTCCTCTTCCAATCATGCAATATCTGTCATTTAGAGTTTTTTTTAACCTTCAAAAGTGGTTTGCTAAGATTGAGAAGCATTTTTTTTTCCCATCCTAAACTGGTGTCACATGACATCTTTGTGCCTGTTCTCTTTTTTATTTCATTTCATTTGTATCATATGCTGAATGGTGATATTGGTGTTCACTTCCCACCAATTGAGTTGATTGTGCTCAAATTAATATTTATTCTTGTTGGTGCTTGGGTCTTCAGGTGGTCAATATTAGCAGAGATGATGTAGATGCCAATACTTCATCTTACCATTGCGAGTGAGCTTATCCAAGGACCCATTTTCTTGTTTAATGACCTATTTCAGCTTATTTATTTGACTTTGCTAATTGTTTTTGATAATCCATGCAGTGTTGTGAGGCACATTCCTCTGGACTTGATTGATTCATCCTTGGCAATTGGATTTTATTGTCGAGACAAAGGTTGCTAGTTAAATTAGACTGGTTTACGATTCTGTCATTTTAGTTTTTCAAATGCAACCTGTTAACTAGGCATTCTTACTTTTTTTGGTGGACAGATGATTTTGATGATTTCTGTTCACTGGCATCCAAGCTGGCAGACGAATCAAATGGTGCCCCGTTGTTTACAGTGGCTAATTCCTATATATCATCAAAGCGTGATAACAGTGAGGTCCGAGATGATGATTCCCTTGGTGTAATGACTATGAATGATGCAGAGGGCTGCTTAAACGAGGATGACTGGCAGCTCCTTTAAATGGAAATTGATTCGAGGGATTGGAAACTAGTAACGTGCTATGGATTATACTGGGGTTGTATACCATTTTCTTCGTCGCCTCTTATTGCAGTGCAATTAGGAGTTTATTCCACTCGTGCTTCAATTCACAGCTGCTTTTTAGATGTTAGATTCAACATGTGGGAAGTACACTAAATATTTATGATTCTTTTCAATCCTTTTTTACGGTGTCAAACATTTAACATAATTGCAAATGTTGTAAGATAAATGATTGAATTAGATCTCATCGGGCCGATGGAACATTTCCTTGGTATTTTGTTGGTTTGGCCCAGAGGATGGAGAATTTACCCAAGACCGCCCTCCATTCACGGGAGGTGTGTTTTTCGACAATGGTGGTATTTGATCTTGAAGAATGGAATGGATTAGCGTTTGGGAGTAAACCACGGTAGTAACATAAAAGTAACCACCAACATTCCTGTTCTAACATCCTGTCATCGCATGTATGCTCGCGAGCTGAACTTGTATCCAAGACTTTTTACTTGACAAAGGAAAATAAATATTCAAGGTGATGTCTAATTAACTGGCTACACGGTGCATATGGAAAAAAGATGTGGTTTGCCGTCTATTCTCAGATTATGATAGAAGAAGCTGAGTATGGAAGACCAGAAAATGCCACAGGAGTATAGATGTGCTTCCACTTGATGGTGCCATCATTGCTATTTTCATCGGAGATGAATGCCCCTTCCCCATCACAGTCGCCACAGGCTAGTGCTGATGATCCCCTGCCACCACCGCCACTCATTACAAACAACCGATGCTTGTTTTTACAAGTCCCTCCTTGGCCAACATGATCAAAAGTAGTCACACAAGGGGTTGTTCCGGTAATGCAATTTGGGAGTGGAATTGAACTGACTATTTCCAGTATAATGGTGTCAGTGACCTTGACGACTGCTCTATTTTGCTGCCGCTGTTGGTCACCTCCCAGGAAACACAACCATTGGTGTTTGTCCCTGTTGGCATAAACTGCAGTCGTGGCTCCTCTAGGGCTAGCACTCGAAAAAGGCCAAACCCCATCAACCTTAGACCAACACCCAGCATAGAGATCATAAAACTCAGCATCAGACCTGAACTGCCCTTGGCTTTCTGTGCCGTATCCACTCACAACCCAAAACTTGGAATCGCCCTCCCAAGTCAGTCCCTGGCACTCATCCCTCTCTTCAATCATATCAGGCAACATTTCCCATTGATCTGTCTCAACGTTGTAGACTTCTGCAGATCGTAATGCATTCTTCTGACTATCATGGCCTCCTGCCACGCACACTGTTGAGGATCCAATGACAGCACAGGCGAAGAAAGAGCGTGGAACTGACATTGAAGCTCCGCGTCTCCAGTTGCAGGTAGCTCCAGTAGTTCCAATGAAATCCAGGATGAATACATGAGGGACTGGCTCCAGAGTAGTGGGGTCCCAACCCCCTATGAGAAGTAGTTTTCCAGAGGATGGAAGGGCTAAACATTGGCAGAACATAGGAATTCCTGATCCCTCTGTAGGCCTTATCCTCTGCCAAGTGTTATGCGTAGTATTGTAAATGCTCAATGCATACTGAGGTGGGCTATGAATGCGCTGCTGCTCTCGCTTGTCTTCGTCTTTTGTTGTTTTATTGCTGTAGCTGTTGTTGCTATCAAGGGGATTGTCATCATCTTCAGTAGTAGCGGTGGTGGTGGTGGTGTCCCTTATTGGGGGAAGAGGTTGGACAAGGCAAACAAGATGATCAGAAGTGCCAGATTTGAGCCTTTGCTGATAGAAGGAAGGATGGGAAATCAAGTGTTGCCAAGTGTGGCAAACTAATTTCATACTGGAATGGAATTGATAAGGGACCTTCACCAGGCACTCCATGGCAATCTCATCTGGCAGGCCTGGAATCAATTGTTGCAGCTGCTTTTGATCACCCTCCACTTCTTTTTGTAGTTTGATACTACGAGTCTTTTGTTTTTCCATTCTTTTTTTCCCTTGTGAACAATTTTTTTCAACAAGTCTCTGTATGAAGGAGTAAAATACTTGAAGAAGAAGAAGAAGTTGCTAGCTAGCTGGACATTAGCGAAGATAAGTCGATCCGGTTGTCGATTACTGCTTTTCTACTTACTAATAATACTATCTATTCATTAAAAAAAAAGCTCTTAACGTGTTTGTTTCAATTGAATTGAATTCAATGGGGTTGCTTGAAAGAAAGAAAAGATATGAAAATGTAGGGTAATTTAACTAGCCAGCAAGTTGTGGTAGTAGTCAAATATGCAAGGACATACAGGCAGGCATGCATATATAGAGAGAGAGGGGGGGCGAGCTATGGCCTTTAGTTTTAGAGTTGGGTTAGCAAATACTAGCAATGAATGAAGGCTGTTGTTGCTACATAGAGAGGACAGGAGAGTGGAGTTGTAATATTCAGCTTGGTGGTGGTGGTGGTGGTGGTGGGTCGCAAGGGTTTTAATCAGCTGCCCTACCCACTTGTACCTGCTCATACGTGAGTGCAGGTCCACATGGGACTCGGAAACACACATCTCCATTTAGCTATCCCATTTAATTTAATGAATTAAATCTATATCTTCTAGAAGCCCATGCCCATAGCCACTCTATCTCCATCGTCCGTTGTCATGCATGCGTGGCTGGCTTCTGTTGTTTAACTTTAAACTATATGTGCTGGCAACCACTACTACCACTGACTTACTCTTGGGAAATTAGACATAACGAACGACCGATCAAGGAGCAATCATTGATCGGTGTGTCCCTTCCCTGCATGCCCAGCACAGCAGCAGTGGATCAATTGGACTTTAAATATAAAATAATATTATTACCATTTTTTGTCTTTTAAAAAGAGCATGAAAGAACCTGTCTGATTTTCCTGGTTTAAATTAGGGAACCGAAACTATGAGGGGAGAGAGAGAGACCCACTGGTTAAAATGTCCGGACCATGGCCAACGTCCAGCAATTCTCGCCTTAACTTAAGATTAACATCTAATTAACCATGCATTAATTGATGTGATGTATATCAGCTTGATCTTAAGAAAAGAAAAGAAAGGACCTAATTAAATCTCTCTATACAAATTAAACAATGAAGTCTTACAAATTAAGAAAGGGCTTGATCGATCGCCTTGAAAGTAAAATATTAGCCATTCATTTTTAGGATATGAGAAACAATCTAGAGCTTAATTATAATTGCCAGAGAAGATGGAATATTGACTGTGGTGGAGCATTATTTTTGTTCTTCGTGAATCAAGGCTCCACGAATTAGAGGAGTAGAACAAGAAACAAGTGGCCTGCATGCCTCATCCTCCTCGTGGACACAACTCCATAATGCCGTTGAGGAGGCTCCGATCGGTCAGAAAGAAAAACAAAGAAGAGGGAAACAGGGGAAACTCGCAGCTGTGATTATTTGCTGATGCTTTCTTGACGACAAAACCCGTGGATTTCGTTTTTATTCCCTGCTAGTTGCCCAAAACAGGGGTTAAGACGAACTGTAAAGGATGCATGCAGCATCACCTTCTAGAAACCTAGCCCTCCACATGCATCACCTTCTAGAAACCTAGCCCTCCACTTGTCTACACATTAATTGTTGTATATATACTATTAAAACGTGTTATCATTTCCAACACTTTACATGCGAAGACTATTAAATTAATTAAAAAAACTAAAATATAATAATAATACTACGGATGTGAATGGGATTATGATCTCAAACTTGATAAAACTGAAAATTGTTGTTTGAAAGGATATTTATGTTTTTTTGAGAGTTTGCTTGCTTGGTATTAATTGTTGGGTTACTGTCAATAATTGTTTCTCTTTCATCCTTGAAAAGTATGTTATCCCTGAAAACATTTTGTTATTTAAAATAATTTATTAAGATGAATTTACAGCCTTAGGAGTTTTCAATTTAATATTTAATGATATTAATTTGAAGTTTGATCCTTAATGTTTTCATTTTTAATTCTGATTTTTAGATATTTTATCAATTTTAGTTTATTTTTAATCTTTTCATTTGATCCATAATCTTGATTATTGTTTTCTCCAATTTCATCACTCGGGGTTGTTGGTATGTTCTTAGACTTTTTTGGGTCCATTGATCTTCTTCCTTTTTTAATTTCACCTTCCAACAATTTGATTAATGAGGATTGACAATCATTATTCTTTTTAGTTCTCTTTATACAATGTTGAGTCATTATTATTATTTTCAAAAAATACACTTACAACACTTGAGCATTGATTACCTAGAGACCAAGATTGTCGGTCTCATTCACTGAACTTAGCATGAAATTTTTTATGCTTGTTCTTCGCATGCCAACCTTTTCTATTTGAATTAAAATATTTTAAACTTGACAGGATTATGAATTGGAATTAAAATTTATCTATGAATAGCGAAGAATATACAAGACATGTCAATTATTTCAGACTTTTCCCAATAATTAGCAAAATCAATAAATTAAGTCAAATATGGATGATGTATTCACAATTATGTGGATTGAGTGAGAATCTATATATGTTTATGCATATATATGAGATGGAGCATTAATGAAAGGGAATCGTTTCATTCGCAAAACAAGACCCTATTACTTTCCAAGAAGAAAAGAAAGAAAGAAAGCTAAGAACACACTAGCTGCAAACGAGCATCAATCAGCAAGTGACCATCATGAGAGAGGTGGTATTTGTTTCTAGCAGATCCAAGTAATGAAAGGGTTCTAGAAGGGGAATTGAAAGCGAGGGCCAGGTTAAAGGAACTGGCCGCCATCATCTCTATTCACGTGAGAGAAAAAGAAAAAGGTAAATTAAAAAGAAAGGGACGTGCATTAATCTAGAAGGGGAAATGATTGATCAATGCTCTCCTATCAGCACTCACCGGCTAGCTCATTGATCATGCCGGCAGCATTTCACATCCATGACCTCAAACGCGCTACGTACCACTCCTTTCTTTTATTTTTTTCTTATGAACCTCCTGGTAAATATATAATTAATAGCCTGTGGGGCATAATCACCTAACCACTAATCTATAATGGACAAAAAAAGAAGCATCAATCAGTCAATTCTTGATTTATTGATTATGTTTATGCCTTGAGAATTCATTATTTAATTGAGTACGTGATGGTAAGAGGTTTGAAGTAAGAAAAAACTGGAAATTAATTTGAGACACAAAGCATATTCTCTGCAGTCCCTTGCTTGAGAAATGGCTCAGTTTTCTTATTTTAGTGTAAAGTAATCTGTCATTGTTTTAATTTATATGTTTGAACTTCCAATATCGCTAAACGTCTAGTTTTACCTATTAGGTTGGGTCAACGCAAATATATAATTAATTACTAGCACAACTTAAGTGTCTTGCAAGCTAGACCAAATGGTTTCTGTATTGATTTTTTATATAAAAAAAAATGAGATGGGATCATAAAATAAATTAATAATTAGTAGTTCGAAAAAATGGAAATTTAATTAGAAAATCAGAATGAAGATGTAATCTATATTGCTGCTGCTGTAATTAAAAAGAAGAAGCAACAGTAAACTGCAACTTCTGGAGAAGTGGAAAGGCCGAAATTATGACAATCATGACATACTAGATATGACTATTAGCTACCCTTTCAAATTTTATGAGATTCGATTTACATATAATAACAAAGCATCCAATCGCATGATTCATTCAGCATATATGGTCGCCGCTCCACCGCCCCATCCTGTATCTCGAGATGATGTACGTACAAACTAGGTCCTTTGCAACTAACTTTGATGTGCTTAAGGCAGAGTTGATGTATGTGAATAAAACGAGGTATAGCTTCAAATAGGATTTGATAAAGCTGTCAGCAATGTAACAGCCAAGCTATTAGCAGGTCTGGTTGTGCTATTAACAATGTCTTACATGCAGAGAATGGTTCATCAAATACCACATACCGTGATATTTTTGCTTATTGGCTGATAACATTTAGAGCCAAAGATTAGCAGTGATGAAGAATAATCGGGGTAAGCAAGTATGATGCGATAATGCCTTTCAACCATATACATATGTTTATTCAGAGTACACGAACATGATACTTGATGAATAATTACAGTGGAAAGAAAATGAGATTCATGTTTGAGAGGAATCATCAATGTATATTCAAGGAACTAATCGACCAAACAAGCAAAATATCTAAATTTTCCAAACAAGAATAGATACCCACAAATCACATTAATGTATATTTCTTCATTTCCTCTTAAAAACTAAAATAAAGTTATTTTATTTAGTTTTTCTAATTGACAACTATCATAAAAATATTCAGTTTTCATAACCCCTATGATATCAATTAATCCTTTATTTTTTAATAAATTTGAAACTAAAAACTAAGAATGTCCTAAACAATGAGAAAAATAAAGTTTTGGTGATCAGGTTATCCAATACGCATTCCTTGACACAAAATTTACTGAAAATTGTGTAGTTAATTGTCTTATTGGAGCATATTTTTTTATTGAGTCGTGAACAAATAAAATAATTTTTAAAGTTAAACCAATATTCTTTTGTTTAACAAGAGTATCACCAAGAATTGGTCATGAAAATCCATTGTCTGTAATAACATGGCATATGCTATGATATTCATGAATGTTAGATAACATACATAGCTGACCTATCATGTGTTTGATTTTCATTTGGCTTATGCTACAATCTCATTAAAAGTGAGTGTAGCAAGGGCTTGTGGAATGTTATCATGTTTTGCAAATTTCTTGGGTATTCAATAGTAAATTTTAGCAATATATTTAGCATGTGGTGCCATAATACTGACATTTGTCATCATGGTAGAAATTAATTTATATTGGATTCATATAACACTCTCCTAGTATAGGAGGACACTGCTAACGTGGAACATTAACATGGTGATTTTGACCTAATGTCAGCACAGTTATCATGTAATCCTTTGAGTTTTTGAATTTGCCCACCTGTGGTCTTGTCATCCCCCTTCCAAAAAATACATTATTTGGTGCAAAATGTGAGTTTGTGCTCTTGTGAATCTTATGCATATGTATTTTTAAATGTTTTCCAAACAGGATGGGTTATGTCAATTCCTACAACAAGACTTAGAGCTTCCTTGAAAACTGTTCCAATAATCCACCCATAAATAAGATGATAGGCTTTCCTCCAAGCAATAAAGGTTTGTGTTAATTTGAGCTCAGATTTTTCTCTAGGTCTACTATTGTTAATATCCGGCGTGGTGTATTTAATAAGTGTAAGATCTTCATTATATAGATGGTCAACCAAATCTTGTTTTTGTGTAAGATCATGGCCTGTTGTAGGAACATGTTCAAACAAGGGTCATGGCTTGCTCACGCCACAATAAATAATTGGTCGAGTTAAGTTTAAGAGTGATGAAATTTCCGATATTTAGAGATTGTGAAGTCATAATGTGCTAGTATGATCACACATGGTTTGATACAAAGAAGAGAATTCAAAGATGCGATAGTAATTTGAATTATGTTCTACTGTTATTGCTTAAGAACATGAGCATACATTATTTTTGATACAACAAAAAAAAACATAAATAGATACTGGAAGATGACATACCGAGGTTGTCAATACTGTTTCGATTTCTGTTTTGTTTTTTTCTATTGGTAAGAAACGTTTTGGTTTTGGAGCGTTTTCACGTGTCGTTTCGGAGTTGTATTGCTTTTATATAAAAAAAATTAAAAAGAAAAAAAAATATAATTTTTATTTTTTATAAAATAAGTTGACAACAGTTTTATTTTTTTTATAATATATATTTTTTTTATTTTTATTGTTTTTATTTTCACATTTTCAATACCTCATAAACAATATTATACACACAAAAAAAAATCAGAAATATATATATTTCTGGAACGGATCGGAATTAAAACCGAGACAAAAAAACTATATTATTTTGTTTTATTTTTTTTACTGGTACAAAATATTTGAGTCGTTTCGACCGAAACAGAACGGTATTGACAACCTTGTGACATACATGTACAAAATTCTAAAGCTAACAACTTGTAGTATTTTAAAAAAAATTATAAAAATGGAAAATACATGAGTGCCCTTGGTGGCTAGAATTAGGTAAAAATAGGTAAAGGGTAAAGTAGTAATAGTACAAGCTAGTAAATATAAATAAAAAAGAAAAGGAAAAGAAAAGAAAAGAAAAAGAGAGAGAGAGCTGAAATTGAGAGAGAATCGGAAGAGAGGAAGAAAAAAGAAGAAGAGAAAAGAAGGAGAAATAAGTTGTTAAGGTAATATGTGTGTTTATTTATGTATAAATGTGATTATTAGCTATGATTTGGTTTGTATTGATTGTTAGGGTTTGAGAAATTTATTTGGGTTTGATTGATGAATTAATAGAGATGTTAAGGGTTGAAAGTGTTGGGTAATGGTTTAATTAGTTGATTGTAGATGATTTTGAAGTTTTGAGATGTTTGGTTTAAGAAAATATTGAGAAAAATGGTGAAATAATGTTGAGAAAATTGAAAACCCTTGCTAGAAATTTTGGGCTGAGGTTGAAGATGACAAAACGTCATTTTGGTCCTTTTTGTGAAAAATTACAGTTTGGTCCCTGGGGTGAAATTCGAGATTCTGGACAGAATTGAGGATGAATTATGGACAAAATTTCAGTATAGTTGTGAATTTAAGAGGAGTTCAATTTAGTCCTTCAATTTGGTAAAATTACGATTTGGCCCTAAAAATATGAGGAAAATTCAGAATGGTCCCTAGGTGAAATAATAGCATTTCAGATTGGTTTGATGGATAATTGAAGTTCATTTGAAGGATTATTATCAATTTTATGAGTTAGGTATTTGGAATTAGATTTTGGAAGAAACCTTTGATTTAGGTTTTATGAAGAAATTGATAGTTTGATTCAAAAACACATAGGATTATGATTTGAACTCTTAGATATGTTATTAAAAGTATTTTACTTCTTTTGAGTCATTTTGAGTATATCTTCTTTTATATATTCAGATAATCCCGATACTCTACCCGCGGGACATCAGTAAAGTTTCGCCAACATTCTGCTTTTGGAATTTGTCTGCTTTTGAGTCCGGTGAGTGGATAATATTTAATATGCATGAGAAATATTATAAATATTTGAATTTGCTAGTATGATTTGGATTATGCTTTTTGATAATATATACCTTGATTATATTCTGATACGATAAAGCATAATCATTTGTTGAATATACGTTCTTGATATGAGCCTGTATCTGTTTGTGAATTGATAGCTCCTCATTTGATTGATATGAGTTGAGCCTTGAGATATGAATATGTTTGTTTGATTATAAGATATGCCTATGGTATGCCAGTCAGAATACCCATGCTAACAGGGTAGTGTTAGCCTTTGTGCACATCGTATCTGAAACCCTAGTTGGTCGGGGGAGTCACCAACCTGTGTGGACTGATCATCCCACAGTACGGAGCCTCATGCTCATTGCATTCTGATTTTCTGACGAGCTTTACCTATTGAATTTGTGTTATGACCTATTTGAGAAACCATCACATGTTTGTTTGTAAGAACGTCGAGCCAATTTGTTAATATAATTCTCTTTGCTATATTATCTCGTATGTGTATATTGGATATTATCTACTCACTGAGTTGTTGAACTCACCCCCTCATTATTCATTATTTTCAGGATCGTAGCTTGCTAGCAGGTCATTTTGTCCTACTCTTGGAACTTGCTATTTTGGTTGTACTTGATACTTTTGTTCATATGTTTAGTTAGTGCTCCACAAGAAAAACAATATGTAATCAATTCTTGTGTAAGGACAATCGAATTATGTTATAAGTTTGCTTTGTTATTTCCGACAATTGAATTATGTATTGAAGTCTATTTTGATATTTCCGTTGCGTAAATTATGAAGTTGAATGATAAGTTTGTGTGTGAGTTTGGGTTCGCATAGGTGTGGGACCTTGGAGGGGGACCATGCTTGTGTGCCGGTCACGGATCCGGAAATTGGGTCGTGACACAACTAGTGCATATCTTATATATATATATATATATATATATATATATATATTGCTCTAGTAATTATCTTGATATGCATTAACAAGTACATAAGGGATTTGATATCACAAAATCCCTTTCGTTTCGAATGAATGAAAACTCCTTTGATTAGACTACTATTTAGACCTGAATTTGTTACCATTAAAACATCTTTATCTCCTAACTTCTCTTCGTTAAAAAAGCCAATATTGTAGGCAGCATTGTGTAAGAATTTTCCCTTATCACTCTAATAGATTTGTGCAGTTTTTATCTATCTCTCCATTATATATTGAAGGCAGCATTGAAACTCGAGAGTACCATTGGGGTGTGGATTTTGAACCTCGAATGCTCAAGCCCGTGCACAAGTGTGTAATTCAAAATGAAAGCCATTCATGATATAGATGAGGATGTAGGTGAATCATGGGCATTTTTATATATTCATCAAGAAATAGTAAAGTTAAATTATTTAAGAATAAAAATGAACAAGAAATGGAAACAACTTAATTGTATAAATAAAGAATAAGGAAGAGTACTGCATGTCCAGATGCGCACGTTGAATCTTTAAATGAGAGCATACAATATGTTAGCAAGGACTGAAGATGAAACGGATGATCACCAAGTGGATTCTTGGAGCAAAGCTAGTAATTGGTGGAGGCGCAGTTAATGCACGACCACAACAGTGGTCGGTCTTAACCTAGCTAGCGGCGGACGTTTCCATCTCCCTAAACTCTACATCTAATCTAATAGCCTCTGATGTCGTGCACTCAAATTAAGAATACAAGTAGACTATTTAATGCCTTCTCATATCGTGAATGATCACGAAAACTGAGACTACACCTTCAGACAGTACTGTTTCAAAACCTCTAAATGTCGTAATGGAATGCACGAACTACACTATTCCAACTATAACATACTGTGTGAGATGCCATCTCCTATATCAATATACGATTTAATTGTTGCTTCCAGATCGTGGGACTCAAATTCGAATAATTAATAATACATTGTATATAATGATTTTTAAAACAAATCCATGTAAAATCTGTCATCATTTGAGGTTAACAGGAGAATCCAATCGGGATAATAGAACGCGTTTTCTGCTCTCTTTTTTCCACGCCCCATTGAAACAAACATGAGAGCAGCTGTTTCCAATTTTACATTATAATTCGGCTTACTGATCATTAAGTAGTAATTTAAAAGCGGGGAAAAAAAAATACTACTGCTAACCTAGATTATCACCTTTTAAAATTGGGGCGGTTCCTCATTTATTTTCTATCAACAGTAGCCTGATTAAATTCTCAGGTTTTTCCTCTTAAAAATTGATTAACACTACAGTTTATTAATTAAGTGTCATAGGATTTAAAATGATTCATAAAATAGACCGGTGATATTGGTAAATTAAGTTTTATCTATATAGAACAAACAAATCCTTTTTTCAACTTAAAATAATTAATTATTAGAGTTATGTTAGTAAGAAAATTATATAAAATGGTGATGCATGTGTAGCTTACATGGCTTATCAATATTAATCTTAAAAAACCCTACTTTGAAAAGATTAAAAAGAAATGGAGTAATTAATATTAATGAAAATAGGAAGGCTTAAAGGCATGTAATTTAGGTCCAAGACTCCAATCACGGCACTGACCTTGGTGCCAGTACTCCGCGTTCAGGAAACAGAAATCCAATGGGGCCACGAAGGCAAGTGTATAAAGTGGTTATATATATATATTTCAGTCAAGTTTGAATTGAAAAAAGAGAAACATTTGTTTCCTTAAATTCATCCCGCCTGCAGATATCCCATCTCATTGTTGTATATATCCAAGCAAAGCCAATACTAGAAAGAAGAAGATTTGAAGAATATCAGCTGCAGCGGGAGGAGGAGGAGGAGGAGGAGGAGAGCGGTAATATAACAGCATTATGGCAGAAGGAGGGACGACCTTAGAGTACACTCCCACATGGGTTGTGGCAGCGGTTTGCTCTGTTATTGTTCTCATTTCTCTTATTGTTGAAAGATTCCTTCACATCCTTGGCAAGGTCATCCATCACTCTTATTTCCTTCCTTTTCTTTGTTCTTCATCTTGTTTTTCTATTTTTATATATAATTTCCAGTTTTAATTTCTATCATCATTTGCTATATATCTATATATGTATATATATGAGTGTGTATGCATGTGTGCAGTAGAAGTGATCATCTTCATGATATTTGATCCCTTAATCTGCAGTTGCTGAAGAGAAAACACCAGAAACCGCTCTTTGAGGCCTTGCAGAAAATCAAAGAAGGTAACTTATATATCACATCATGATCATTATATTCATAGAAATCCGTTTAGCATCCTTGATGGTTGTAATCTAGAAGTTGATTAATTTGATTTTCGCTGGCGCAGAGTTGATGCTCTTGGGGTTTATATCCCTGTTACTGACAGTTTTCCAAGGAAGAATTAACACTATCTGCATTTCTGAGGATTTGTCTGAGAAAATGCTGCCCTGCAAGAAAGAAACTAAAGAAACTACTGCCCACTTCCAGACTTTCTTTTCCTTCTTTCCTGGCGGGACTTCCCGTCGCCTTTTAGCCGAGGCCTCCTCCGCTAATTCTTGTCCCGAGGTAATCAATAATCTCCTACTCCGTATTATGTATTCTCATTTTCTTTTTGTTATTACTACTAGCACGCATTCATTAATCTGGTGATCTAAGTTTAATTTTGATGGAGTGGTTGTCAAGGCAACATGGATCTTATGCTGCAGCACCAACTACATTTACTCTGTCTTTTTTTTCCTTTTATTTTCTTTGAATAATAATAAACAAGACCTCTAATCACGAACATGCTCATGTTAAAGGGAACGTACAGGAATTTGGATGGAAGAGCTATATAATATTAGAAAACCAGGGTGATATATATAGATAGATAGATAGATTCCAAGCAATATTGAAAACTGAATATGGTGATGAATATACTAGTCTTGCAGCGGCTAGCTTGGGAGACGTTCAGGCCTCAACTGAACATGTTTGATGCTCTCCATATTCTTCAAAGTCATGCTCTCCATATTCAGGATACCAATCACTGTCCCTTAATAGCGTTTGAAAGCTGAAGTCCTATGCAATTCTAGCTGTGTTAATTAAGTATAACTAAAAATATTAACTTGTAAAGTACGGATTAAAGCAAGCAGCATTTTGGTGTTCAATAGCTTTAATAAACAAAGTATGAAATGAGTCAGCAAACAGATTCGACAGGATTGTGTGAGTTCACGTGTGCTGTAAGAAAGAATTGGTAACCTTTTTCTTAGCCATGTGTTTTTATGGTAAAGGATATTCAAGTAAATGTCTAACATTTATCCTCTTTGATCACATTCCAGGGAAAGGTTCCTATGTTAACCACAACTGCACTGCATCATCTTCACATATTCATCTTTGTGCTCGCTTGTGTGCATGTGGTTTTCTGTGCTCTAACCATTCTTTTCGGAAGTGCTAAGGTAATTTCCTCGAATTCATTGGCTTCTTTTCTTTTCGTTCCTTCTAACATTGCATTATTCTCTGATTCCTCATATTGAATACTGTTTGTTAAATATTGTCTTTTTTCGGTGCAGATAAGGCTGTGGAAACGTTGGGAGGATTCTATCTCGAACAAGGCACAAGATCCGGAACAAGGTAATGCTTGCTAGCAGCCTACTTTTTTTCTTATTCATTTTTTGTGTCCTTGAATTAGGTTAGCCACTGTGTCCGGTGTGTTCAACCGGGAAGATTTTACATGCTTGTTCCCCTGAGAATTTATCTTAATTATAATGGTTTGACTTCAGACTCGAATGATGCACTTCTATATTTTCTCCAAGAGAACTCCTCCTGATGATTTTCCTTTTAATTACACGTGCATATGTTTTTCAGCTCAAGATCCAACGCTTACGCATGTTCAAGACCATGATTTCATCAGGACACGCTATCTGGGTTTTGGAAGGAATTCTTACTTTCTGGGTTGGGTGGTAAGTCCTTTCATGGCTAACTTTGTTAAATTGAATACCAAAACTTGTAGAAATGACAACCAGTACTAGGACTCGTATTTCCCAGTAACATAAATCTTCTCGTCTAATTAGTGTTTATGATTTTGATATGAAAAAAATGCTTGACATCAAATATTTCCTGTGTAAACATGTCTGGTTTGTGAATATTGCACAAGAACGATTCATTATATTTCTAATATTGGAACCTTCATTTTCAGCATTCGTTTTTCAAGCAGTTCCATGCATCAGTAACAAGATCTGATTATATCACATTGCGACTTGGCTTCATCATGGTGGGTTCGTGACTCTATTCACACTTAAACTCTACATATCCTTTTTCTTTCCTTAGGAAAAACAATCAGATGTGTAGAAAGAAAGAAAACCAGGTCGATCTTCTTCACTTTTTTAAAGGGTTTGCTCTTCAGACTCATTGCAGGGGAAACCTAAAGTTTAATTTTCACAACTACATGATGCGAGCCCTTGAAGCTGACTTTAAGAAAGTTGTTGGAATAAGGTTAGTGGTTTTTATTCGCTACTAATAACCACATGCAATGTAAGCTATTAGTTCAAGGAGCTTTATTTCCATGGAATTTAAAGCTGGTGATTACACGTTTTCAATTGGCATATCGTTATTCCATGAATGTTTCTTCTGTGCAAAGTGAATGCATGCACTCATTTCTGGTTTCATCGGCTGCAGTTGGTATCTTTGGTTATTTGTGGTTCTTTTCTTGTTGCTGAATGTTGCTGGTAAGCTTCTCTTTTCTTTCTTTTTTTCAAATTACGAGAGCATCATTTTGCATCTTTTATATTAAAACGCATTCTTGTCACACCATTTATAGTGCAGAACCTTTTCTTTTCCTCACTCCTTATAACAACTGCCTTGTCAATCTGCTGATAAGAAATAATTAATTAGGCTGATGCCATGTTCTCCGTTTTCCATCCTGCCTTGCGGTATGGAAGTCATTACTGAGCAAGGAAGGTCATGCCTGATTTTGTTATGCAGGTTGGCATGCATATTTCTGGATTGCATTCATACCCTTCATTGTAAGCTGTCCAATCCTATCCTACACTGTTATTAGAGTCGTGCTTTTGCCTTCTTATATACTCGTGCTCTTATTATCCATGAAAGAGATTGTATAAAAATTTATTTGAATTTTTTATGGTGGTGCTCCTTTTGCAGCTTCTACTAGCCGTGGGAACTAAGTTGGAGCATGTAATAGCTCAGTTGGCCCATGAGGTTGCCGAGAAACATGTAGCAGTCCAAGGGGATTTGGTTGTTCAACCTTCAGATGATCACTTTTGGTTCAACAAGCCTAAAATCGTTCTCATTTTGATCCACATCATTTTATTCCAAAACTCTTTCGAAATGGCGTTTTTCTTCTGGATATGGGTAAAGTCACAACACTACCTTTCCTAACAACATTTAGCAATTGGCTACTGACATTTTTCACAATCTATTACAGCTACAGTATGGTTTCGACTCCTGCATAATGGGAGAAGTTGGTTATATTATTCCAAGACTCGTTATAGGGTAACTCGCACTCATGTCTATTGTGTTTTCTACCTTGTATAAAGCCATAAGTTCTAATTATATGCTTTGTCTTAATGCCAATCCCATCTTCGTTATAGGGTATTCATTCAGCTGCTCTGCAGTTACAGTACCCTGCCACTCTATGCCATTGTGACACAGGTAAGTTAGAATTTTCTCACCGAAAGATGCTGTAGTACCTAGGTGTCCTGTTAAAAAATAGTCCAGGATGTATGACTGAGAAGGGGCGATTTTATTTTTTCTTTTTATAATGCAGATGGGAAGTTCATTTAAGAAGGCAATATTTGATGAACATGTTCAAGAAGGGCTTGTGGGCTGGGCTAAGCAAGCAAAGAAGAAGACAGTGTTGAGAAAGGCTGCAAATGAGTCTAGCCATAATCAAGCAAATCCCAGAGAGGAATCTCCTCTGATTCAGATGGCAAAGGCTGGATCAAATGAGACTGCAATGGGAGAGAACAAATCAGGATAGGTTGTACATGGAACTGCATACTATGGAACTAAATGAACTACCTTGGGAGGCACTCAGAAACCGAATTACCTGCCAACTCTGTAATATATAGTAGTATATAAGCTGAGTTGAAGTTTTCGACATTAGACAGCTAGAAAAGAAGGGCTGCAATAGATTTCTCACCTGGAACTTGGTTTTACCAATTAAATCTATATTTCAAGTTCCAGATTCACAGACAATTTTGTAATTGTGTTAGTACATTCAAGAATGCCATTTTTTTATATATAAAAAAACAGTAACCTGTATCATTTGTAAATGGATATTGACAACTGTCATTGCTATCAACTTTCACTGCCAACTTCAAGTATCAAAGGAATGAGCCTTCCTGTCGATCACCGAAACATAAATAATAATTCAACAGCTAGCATGTCACCTGACAATAGACTGATTGTCATTCTTAACGTACTCTTTTTCTGTATTTTCTACACAAGAAAGTCTTAAGACGGAGAGATGCTAAAGCATATAACCTCGTACCTTGGCTTCTGCTACCTAGTTTCAAGTCGATCAGAATGAATAGACAAAATGAGGAAGAAGCATATAACATCTGAAGTGTCGAAACGTGAAAGCAATTCCAAACGGAATTTTCATCTCAGTCATATTAATATTACATGAGCTAGACAGGAGCATTAATAATCCAAAACCATTTCGAGAAGATTCAGTTCAGTTGAAACTTATGAGCATAGAACATATATAGCACCAGTACTGACAAGAAAAATATCATTGCTCTGTAGAACATTATTGCAACTGGCCACATTGCTTCCTCTTCCTTCTCCCACCATCAATTTCACCGCAAGATAAATTAAGAAAAAACTGTAATATTCAACTCCATTCTCAGTTTTTCTCATGTATGTTGCTCCATTAAGATTCTGCTTAGGGCTTTGCTTCAGCTCTTTTTTTTTTGAGTTGTTTCACGCTACCAAGTTAGGGGAAATGATCTCTTCAGTATGGAATTGCTGCAAGCAACTTGATTGACCAGCACTTACTTATGTCTTCCTTAGAAACTTAAAGATACGGATAAGAACCAAGGATTTCCAAATAGTACAATTGGAAAGAAAAAACAAAAACTGGAGACAAGGTATATTTCACATTGAGGAAGCAATAAGAAAAATATCAAACACTTTCAGAAACTTTTCCGAACTATCTTTCTCTCCTTGAGTTTCCATTAGAGACATTCAACACTACAGTCGAAGCACCTGGGAAATGAGATTAGGTGCCTACAGTAGCCACGCTATCTTGTCCATGAAAACATGGGTTGTCCCTAGAAATACCCTCACGGCGTCACCTTCTTCCCTTAACCAAGTGAAGTCATCAGGAGGGTTTGCATAGCCTATCACTTGAAAATACTGGCTAGAACGCGAATTAGACTCAACCTCAACCTTTTCTGGACGAAGAGCTTGTGGAAGAGAGACTATGAAGAAGAAGAAACATGGGGGAACATGCGGGGAGTTCCAGATATGGTGTAGAACAAGTAGCGGAAGCATACATGCTCAAGAGGGAGCACCCGAAATTCAAAGGCAACTGAATTTCTGTTAAATTTTGAAGAATACTGGACAAATTTGAGGAAACACGTACTGTAGAGATTTGTACGGACAAATGAGCCTCAAAGAACAAAGAACATGCACTGTAGCAATTAAAATCTGGGCACGAGCTATTTTCCAGAATTTGAAGGAAAATTTCCAGAAAAGAAAGAACTTTCAAAATATGTAAATTTGAGAATTGAGAAACGTAAACATTGGCAGAATATTTGTGTATGGTTACTGCCATCCCATAAATTTTATTTATATGAATCAAAGTAATACAACGGATAGAATTTTCAAATTCTGTTACATTTCCAGCTTATACATGATTTGACTACTAACAGAATTTGACTAAAAACATTGACTAAAACTATTAACCATAATGAATACAAATATGAATTCAAACATAACAAGCTAAACTCGATTCTTCAATCTTCGATTCTCCAGCTTCATCACCTTGACAGCTTCACTTGTCAGCTTGCATGGCAGACCTGGAATCAATTCCAGATTTCAACAATTTCGGCAACCCGGGCGTCGACGTCGGATTGTCGCCCAGTCAATGCGTTTCGCCATTTGCGGAAGAAGTCAGCGGCATAGCCCCTGTTGTCACCTTTTAAGGCTTGTTCTTCCCCGCTATTTTCCTAGGACTTCTATTCATGTACAATCAATGAGCTTTGTAACTCATCAATTGAGATTACATCAATGTTCTTGAGTTCTTTGATTAAACAGACTATGTAATTAAATTTGTCAATCAAAGATCTAAGTATCTTCTCCATAGTTATTACATCTTGCATTTGTCTCATATAAATCCTCATTTTATTAGCAATAGTCATAACCCTAGCAAAGTACTTAGTGATGTTATGACCTGTTTTCATCTCAAGGGTCTCAAACTCCTTCTTAGGTGCTTGAAGAATCGAACACTTCACTCTCATATTCCCCTCATATTTCCTCTTCATCAAATCTGAGATATGCTTTGAGGTGTTCTTCTCTATAATGATCTCTAGAAAAGTCCTGTCAATTGCTTACATTAAGTATTTCTTCACTTTCAAGTCTCTAAACTTCAACTCTTCAAGTCTCTTTCGATGTGCTACGGTCATGGTTGCAAGTTACTCGAAAGATATGGTTTTCCATTTTTAGTTTTATCAGACTCAATTGGAGCTTTGATACCAATTTGTTATGAACAGATGATTAAGATGATTGCAAGTAATCAAAATCAAGATAATTGAATTCATAACTCATTTATTGAAAGCAACTGTGTTCGGTATCTTATAGTCTTAAAAATTCCTAAATGAATAAATAAAAACAACCCATTATTGCTCAACTAATGCTAAGTGGTATATGAAATAAAGAAATTGTCAACTAAACAATAACACATAGTATTAATAGATTTATTCTAACTGAAAAATACCAAACATAAGTTTTAAAAGTAAGGCAATTCTCATCATCAATACCCATAACAAATGTTCCTAAACCTAAATGCCCATGTACTGTGCAGGCCCCTAACAAGGTCTTCCAAACAACAACATTAGGCTGCCAAGGCATATCCTAAAGATCCATATGCTTCTTTCACCAAGCCTGCTCTACCTTGCAAATCACCATGCAAACATATATATTAGTGTTCTATTCCAGACACAATATCATATTCCTCCTTCATCGATCCTTTTTGAAGTTGGTTACAAGCTGCCTGTCAATTTCTAAGTTGGTTAGTGGGATGCCAAGGCTGATAGAAAAGGCAAGGATTTGCTTCAGTTTGAACTTGGAAGAAGCACAAATTTGCAAAAGGGCAATGCAGTTCCTATTATCTTTGCAGGTCGTGGGGTTTTGAGGACAGGATGCTTGGTGGTGTGATTTGAGTGCATCTTACTTGTCTGCTGCGTATGCTTGCTTAGTGTGTGTGTGTGTGTGTGTGTGTGTGTTTGATACGACATATGCTTGCTTCGTTAACTTCTGATAGAAATGTAATGACCGAAAGGATGGATGGAAGCAGGGGCTCTTCAAAAATGGAAAGACAACTGTGCGCGCGTCCGCATCCAGTGAAAGTATTTCTCAGTCCAATGGTATTTAATTTTTATGAAAACACTTGCACTGCGCTTGCAAATATACACTCGCGCGATGTAAAATTTTATATTTGTTTCACCTTAGGTAATTGCAAAATTTTCCGGAATCAATGGACTATAACTTAAGGTTCAGTAACTTAAATCATAGTGCGGGTACATATAATTGATATCGTGCATCAAAGAATCAGAGCTAGCAGGAGAATGTAGCTTCTTCATTTCTTCCATTAATTCTCCCAATATCTGATACACATCTTCGGATAAGGGGTGGGATCGATCTTCAGCCTTGAATGCATGCACCTCATTCTTCACCTCTATCCAACTCCAACCAGGGACCTTCTTCACCTTCCTCTCCCTCATCAACCTTGTCACACGGGCTTTGTCATCCCACCTCTTAAGATTCCCATACATGTTTGAGAGGATAACATAAGTGCAGTGCTCTTCAGGCTCTAGCTCTAGCAGCTGGCTTGCTACCTGGGCAGCTAACTCAATGTTGCCACAAGCCCTACAAGCACCCAATAGAGTTTTCAGCACCATTGCATTGGGTTGAAATGGCATCGAATCAATCAAGGCTTTTGCTGCATCCAGATATCCAGCACGACCAAATAAATCAACCGCACAAGCATAATGCTCCATCCGAGGAGGAATCCCATAGTCAGATGCCATGGATTTTAGAAAACATCGACCTTGTTCAACAAGTCCAGTGTGGCTACATGCGGTCAGAACTGCAACAAAGGTTATATGATCCAGCTTCACCTTTCTCTCTCTCATTATGGAGAAGAGGTCCAGTGCAACATCACCCTGTCCATGTTGTGCATATGCAAACATAATTGAATTCCAAGTGATTGAGCTTTCTTTTGTGGTATCTTCAAAACATTTCCAAGCATCTTCAATGATTCCACACTTGGAGTACATAAAAATCAATGAACTGGCTACAAAATCATTTGAAACAAAACCTGTCTTAACAGTCAAGAGATGAATCTGTTGGCCTAATTGGAGGATTGCTAAATCTGAGCAAGATCTAAGGCCAGCTGCATAGGCATAGTCATCAATTTCCTCCAGTGAAGACCTCATATGCCCAAAGAGTTTCAAAGCATCTTCACTAAACCCCATTTGTGAAAACCCGGTTAGAATGGAATTCCAAGAGACTCGATCCTTAGACTTCATGGAATAGAACAAGTTTAACGCAGCTTTCATGGATTTATTATTCAGTTTGAGATACATGGTTATCAATGCATTGCAGATAGTCACTGATTCTACCAGTCCCCTCTTTATCACCAATGCGTGCAAGGATTTCCCATAGTTTATATGCGCTGCTTCAAAACTAGCGCTTATGACACAAGTATAAGTATAGATGTCGGGCTCAAAGCCAAACCCTTGCATCTCCAAGAAAAGATTAAATGCATCCTCATCTTTATCATGAACTAGGTAAGCTACTAGCATGGAATTCCAGGTAACCAAATCTCGGGTACCAACAGCACCATCAAACACCCTTTTAGCATCTTCTAGCAAACCACATTCTGAATATGCAGTGAGTGTAGCATTACATAAAGCATTATACAATTCAAGGCCATGTTTTATAATCTTACAGTGAAGCTGCATCGTCAACTTATAGAACTTGTCACCATCAAGCAACGTCAAAAGAGGAGCAAATGTGCCATCCTCAACCCTAACACCTTCCTTCTGCATACAATCTAGTAGCCAGAATGCAGTTTCGCGGTCTCCGACTTGCACAAAGCCATCAATGAGTGCATTCCACGAGACACAATTACGCACTGGCATGCATTGAAACACATCATACGCTTCTTCAACTCTCTCACATTTGGCATACATGTCCAATAATGCGCTACTGGCATAAACATTCTGCTCATAACCAATCTTAATAATCAAGGAATGCACTTGTTGCCCAATATCATGTCGACAAGCATGAGCTACCCCTTTAAGTATACTTCCAAAGGTATAACCATCAGCTTGAAAGCCACATCTTTTCATGGATTTTAGAAACTCCCAAGCAGCACCCAAGTTCCCAGAATCTACATAGCCAGTGATCATGGTATTCCAGGTAACGGTGTCTTTGTTGGACATTTCGTCGAACAGTTTGCGAGCAAGATTTAAGTCTCCAAAGTTGCATTTTGAATAGCGAAAGAGGATGTTGTTGGCAACGTAAATATGGGAAATAATACCTGATTTGAAGGCTTGGCAATGGGTTAAGAAAACGTTGCATAAAGCATATCGTGAGCTTTCAATCACTGAATTCAACGGCCTCATTCATTCTCTCTCTATATATGTCACAATGACGAGCTTAACTGATGATGCTGAGAAGCCGAAGGTCTCGTGGGTTAGTTGTTGCTTTAGAGCCACTACATGGGCCTCAACCTAGTAATTGTAAATTTGCCAACGTGGCCCGTGAATTGGCAAATCCGGGCCGTGTTAGTGAGTTTGTATACCATCTTTTTGTTTTTGTTTTTGTTTTTTAAAAGTACTTTTTTTACAAAAACATTTATTTACTTGCTTTAAGTTATTTTAAAAAAAAAATTATATTATTTTTATTTTATGATATCAAAAATAATTTTTAATAAAATAAAAATAATTTTAATATATTTTCAAACAAAAATTAAATTGAAAAACAAGTTTTATCACTCTCAAATTCCCTTAAAACTATGATTATTTCATCCATTCCATATTTTAATATTAAAAAAATTATATCCCATTCAAATTTCTTATGTAAATCTAAGGTGTTATGTTTTCTCACAATCATCTATTTTTACATAGTTGTCAAATGAACCCTTTTATTTTTCCAGCATTTTATTATTCATTTTCATTCTAAAAAATAGATGTATTGTTCTCATAACAACTTCTTTTTTATCTAAAGATCTCCCTCCCAAATGTTTGTTATGGATAGATGCATTTGTTGTAATTCCTTATTTTTTTCCAAGGGGTTTCTAGCATATGGATGTAGTGTGTCAATTGTTGGTACATATGCTTCATCATAAAAGAAATACAAAGGTACATATATATATATATATATATATATATATATATATATATATAAGGAATCTGGATAGCCTTGTTTACAAAGTTGTGATTGAGTTTAGAATTGGAATTCCATAGAATTTAGAATCTACTCTTTCATAAAGTTATAGATGTATATTTTAACTTTCCATTGAAACAAATTTTCTTATTTCGAGTTATATAAATCTAGATATGAAGGAAATATTAAAGAAGGTTGAAGATGTATCCTACATAACAAATTTTATTGTTTAACTTATGGTTGGGTTTCAGACTAGATAACAACCAAAATTTAGATATGTTCATCAAAAAATATGCTTGAGGATATTAATGTTTATTAGAAACTGAACTTTCTTGATTTGGAGCGACAAAAACCCATTATAGGTTGAAAAGCACAAAGAGATCAGGTTATAAATAGATCTACATGAATATGTGAAATAAGTGTTTTTGGACATGATAATAGTTGACTTTGACTTTGATTCATCAACCTCTTCACATTTGAAGGTGTGTGTCTTATATTTTAAAAGAATAAAATCATACCTAAGTCTAAACTTTAAAACTCTAGTTATGAAAAAGATATTAAACAATGCTATTATGATTGCATTACATGAGATAAACATATATCGGTAATTTAAGATTTTGAGATATTAGTTTTTAGTAACAAGTTTATAAATGGACTGAATGAAGGTTTATATTGGAATTTTATTTTATAAATCAGAATATTAATTCAGGACTAAGCTTTATTTGATATAGAAAAGGGTGATGTTATAACTCAAAATATTCTCTCAATAGCTTGCCCATAGCCCATATAGGTAAAATATACCTTAGAAAACCCTATTGTTCTTCTTTTTTTTATTATGGTATTACTAGGATAGATTTGAAAAGCATTTGGTTATGGATAAGGAAAGTGAATGTTGAAATAAATGATATTTTAATGAGATATCACATGGATATTTGATTTTATATGAAAAGATGGAATGAATTATATTTAACATTAAATATCATGAGGTTATGTAATTATTGGAAACTAAACTAGAAATTGCAGGATTGTGCAATAATAATAATAATAAAAAAAAGGATTACTATAAAGGATAATACTCGAGGGAGGGGTCATTGATGAGATGATTGATGAATAGGTTAAGTGGAATACATGACCATTCAATAAAAATGTATGGAGTGACATGGACATTAGATAAGGAACCAATGGACTATGAGGATAAAATAATTTTATTGTAACTCATTGAATAAGTAGACACGATATGTTCTTGCATAATAGTAACACTAATAGTATCAACATGAAATAATCTTTAAGAGAATATTTGTTTATTCACACCAAGTTTTAATTGTTTTTTTCACTTATTGATTGGTCGTTATATGAGAACTTGCTCTTTATTCACTTTGTTTAGTATGTTAGACAATTCTTTTATATACATATAATTTATTTATTTTTGGTATGTAGATAAAAAAAAAGTATTTTTTTTTGAAATATGAGCTTTATTTTAAAATTTGAAGTAGTGTTGTAATAGCAAGTAAACATCATGTTTTCATTATATGTCAAATTCTTTACTTGATTAATACATGTATTTAATTTATTTATTATTTATTAATTATCCTATACTTGATTATTAAGATATGGTAAATTGATGAGTTATTTTATGAGAGTCTAGGATTGTTAGATTCTAAGATGTTGAATGTGTTTGTGATCTCAAAAAGGGATGATGATAACTTGGTATGACTAAAATATAGGGTACACCTTGCCAAAATTTATACAAAAAAAAATTCTCCAAGTTTTTTATTAATACGTCGTTATATAACAATTCTTATCAAAAATACATTTGAGCTACTTAGATTCTTTCCCTGAGAGTATTACAATTTTACTTTTTTATTGTTATTTTTTTATTGATTGCTTTCCAAAAAGGCAACTCTTTATTGAAAATTGATTTTTTTTAATTTATAATTTGAATTTTGATTGTTAAGCCTTTAACTTCATTATTTGTTTCACTTTTTTTTATTGTATTATATTGATTTCATATTCCAGGTAATAGATTAATCAAGTTAATCATGGTTGACTTAGTTTTTTTTCTCGGTTTTTTTAACATATTAATTTTTCTTATAATTTTATCCTTTGACATTAAATTATTAACCCTTAATCTATGTGTGTTTTTTTTCACTTTTCTTTCTTATACATTATCCTAAGTGCATGTTGGTCAATGGAACTCGAGTTAACTTGCATTTTCTTACTCATTTTTCTTATTTAACTTTAGTCAATGTGTTCCTAGTTAACTTGAGAATCTACTTTTTTATATTCTAGTTTCATGTCCCGAGTACCGTGTTGGTCAAGTTAACTTGTACACTCGGGTTTTTTCTTGATTTTTATATGATTTTCTCTCTCTAGTTTCATTATTTTGTATTAGATTTTATCCTCGAACTTTGTTTTTTCCTTCTCTTATTGTTTTGTTATTTCAAGGTCTCGTCAAACTTAGTTAATTTACATTTTCTTTCTCGGTGATTTTTATTTAACTTCAATCATTTTTTTCTTTTAAAAGTAGAACTGTTTTTTTAATCATAATCTCATGCCACGAGCAATAAGTTAGTCAAGTTAACCTAAGTTGGTTAAAATTTATTTTTTTCTCAATTGTTTCATGTTTTTTAGTTTTATTATTTTGCTTTAAGTTATTTCCTTTCCACTGTCATTTTTACTTTTTTTGTTTGATTATTTTGAAAGCATATTGGTAAAATTAACCTAGGTTGGCTAGAGGTTTTTCATTTTTTTTTTGTATCGAAATTCAGTATTTTTTACTAGGTTCCTTTGAAATTCTTTTTTTTTTTTTTTTATCTCAATCTTATATCACGCACAGGTTATGATTTCATCAAATTAGTCGGAATTGACTTGAATTTTATTCTTCAAATGAAATTAGATTATTAGGTTTTGAACTTTACAGATTTTTTTCTGTCCTCTTTCCTTGTTATGATTTTATATCTCGGATCCTGTTTTAGTAAATTCAACCGAATTTATCTCATTATCATCACTTATCTATTATTTGAATGTAATAGCAAAAAGATGCCTAAATAATTTATAGCAATCCTATATAACCCAACATCCAGATTTTCTATCAGGTTCTAGCTCCAACACAACCCAGATGAAAGTTGCAAATCTTACATTTCGAATTTTAACAGCATTTAAAGCATAAATATCATATCACATGAAACAAGGAATGATAAACCCCAGAAATGATAAGCACCAGACGAGACAAATTAATTAGACGAGTCTGCTTTCATGTGCCAAATCCAAGGTGTTCAAAGCAACTTGGAACAATGCACGTAATCAGTGCATGAAAATGTTGCTTCTTCATTCCTCCGCAGCACTGGCAGCACTTAAATCCACGCTTAGGTCAAGAACCTGTGACATGAAAGACAAGATCGAATTACAACGTGGACAGAGTGACAACGGCAAGAAACAAGAAGGATGCTATGCAAAATGATTGCCTTCGATACTTGGTCTGGATATGATTCAAATAATGTAAGCGGTTCAATTTTAAAGTATGAACAAAATTTTTGCTCTTATACCGATTTGGAGCCATGACCTGGGAAACTCAAAATGCTAGTTTAGTGCCTCATCCAGCGCTCAAGGACAGACCTTAATTAGATTTTTTCCCCTCAACACAGCCCCCACAGATAATTCCCATGGCTCATGGTATGCACATTAACAAATAACAACGAAAGATATATAGTATTCAACAGCCATTCACCCCCTAAAATTCACGTCTGGTATAGTAATTGTGAAATTTATCTGGTAAACATCACGGTCATCTACATAATGGAATCACGGCTAATGATATCGCAAGATTGAATTGACAGCAGAGCTTCTTCAGAAGAGTTGTTTTACGACAAATTCTCCAACACAAGAAAGTGCAATCTTACCTTTCCAGTTATCATGGTATACATGTTCAAAACATCAGTGACAGTTGACTCAAAGTGTGTTGTGGCATCATAACTCTGTCAAAGATTAAGGAAGTAGATTAGGGTGCATCCATGAAGGTAAGGTGAAGCAACAGAAATCATAACTAGCAGCATCAACATTATGAAAACAAAAAATAGACTCACTGTTGAAATAAAGCAGTTGTCCAATGAAGGTTCATTAACTGGTTCGTATATGTCATAAATATCAAAGAATATCTCATCAACAGGACCTAGGAGTTCAATTCCAGGCTTCAATTCAACCTCAGGATGATCAGTCTCTGCCTCTGTTGATACAAATGCAATGAATTTACCCTTTGGGGCAACATTGTGAGTATAAGAACAACAAAAAAGGTACCTGCACAGCACAGTTGCGTCACAAAAATTCAGCACTTATTGCTTCTTCCAGCAAAGTCACATTAATGAAACTCCTCCCTTGAATAGACTACTCAATTTGGGATAAGGGTGTTGGAGGATAATATAAAATCATTCTTGAGACTTTATATAACAGCTTAACCTTGGATTGGATTGGTTCTTTGATATTGTATTAGAGTCTTGATGATCAAATAGTCATGATTTTGATTCTCACCACCCGTTCTAACTAGTAAAATTAAGAACAAGATAATAGTGGTTTATGCTAGTTTCAAGCCCTAAGAGTTTTCTTTTAAGAGGGTGTGTTAAAAGAGTAATATAAAACATTCTTGAGGTTTCTCCTAACAGTTTAAATTGTGGATTGAATTGGTTCTTTGACAAAAAAAAATCAACTACACCCCATTGATGTCCTTGCCTATAAAAGAGAAGCTAAACTTTCCAAGATAGCCAAAAAATCATAAAAGAACATATCCAATTTAGAATTTTACCATGGAAAAAATCATAATCAATTTATCAAAGAAAAAAAAAAACCTGAACCAGAAACAATGAATTACAAAAAAAATAAGAACACTAACAAGGCAGCAGACAAGAGTCTTAACTATAATGTCCTATAAAAACAATTCTATCTGCTTAAATGAACCATCTTTAATTAATGGTCAACTACCATACTGTGTTTACATTACAAAACAAACACAACTCAGATGTTGGCTACTATTTGGTAACAGTAAAAACAGGTAATGTTGATATATTAACAATTATAATCCCTTGACTTTATAAGAAATAACATGGGATTGGAAATAAGAGCAAATATGCAACTCACATGTCTGATCTGCGACCCAACTGTTTTTGTGGTAGGATAACTTGCACTGAATGAGATTCATCGGTGCTTGGTATTGGGTGGCTCATAATGGCAATTGCCCTTGCAACCTTACCAACCTTCCTAACCTATTCAAATGCATTCAACTTTCTGTAAATAATAAAGCATTCAGTTTTTATCTTCAATGCACATGCATACATGCATGCACAGAGAGAGAGAGAGAGAGAGAGAGAGTCAGGCTTCATTGACAACTTATTTGTCCATTGTACCTTGCTGGGTAAGTAGGAAGGATCACAAACAACTTTCTTGCACTTGGCAGTTTCCCCTTCTGATGTGACACCAGCAACTTTGCCTTCCTCATCAAATTCTACCTGGAATTCGAGTGATATGACACTTTCATAATATATTTCCACTCTACCACAACAATTATAAGTACACAGTTTTCTAACGAGTATACAAGGTGATGCAAGGACATGAGAAAAATAGCATATCAAAACTCAGAAACATAAATAAGTACCTTGCACCCAGGTTTATTTAACATGTATGTGCCTCCATAAACAGCACTAAGGCGTGCAAATGCCTGAGTGGAATAGCATATCCAAATAACATCATCATTTCAGTTTATAACAAATCTAGTACGTCTAGATGGATGGTGAAAGAATTGAGGAGGGTTAGGAAGGGGGAGAGAGTGACCTGTGGGAGCTCTCCCAAACCATACAGAGGGTAAATATATGGTGATCCTCCTTGAAAACGGGCAAAAGACTCCGCATATAGCTATCGCATAATCAGGAGGGAAATTTTTATAAATATGTGTAAAATAAAAAAATTTCAAATGTAACAGATTCAAAATATTTGCAATGAAACTAAGCTATAGATTCTGAAAAATTATCACCTTCATCCTCTTAACAGTATCCATTGCAGGTTCATTGAGGTAGTGATCATCTCTATGTAGTGCCATTGCATGACCAATGAAGTCTATGGTATTGTCATCAAGACCAAATTTTCTGACAAAAAGTCAACTGTATAATAAGAAACAAAAGTGCTCACCAAGTTTATTGTTGAATACAAATAGACTTTGTACTATTTCAAATAACCTCTTGTGATATTTCTCAAACAAAAATAAAAAAATGGTGTTGAACGAAGTATGAGGATCCATGAAAGCTACAGCGTGGTACTAGAGAGGAGTGCATAAAGAGACACATGTGACATATAAGCCTGGAGAAAGGGCATACGCAATCAGTTCTCTGGTAGTCACTCTTGTCAAGTCCATTCCCTCATGTGTTTTAGGATCACTTTCTTCATAGTTATGGACATATATGAAAAGCTTCCGTGTACGGCGCTTTTCAAAAATACCCATCAGAGGAGATTTGAGTGCCTCCATGTCAGTTGCAGGCACTTTGTGAACCTATTGCAATAGTTTATGCCGATGCCTTTGAGTAAAAAACATATCAAAACAGAAAGTGAAGTGAATAATCAACCTCTACTGAGCATACCTTTCCCTTGTTGAGGACATAGCTGCCATCCACTGCTTTGAAATACAGATATTTGGTAACATCTGTGTGAATGAGGACACGTACAAGATTGCCATTTGCCATCATAAACTAGCCGTGAAGAGAAACATCAACGAATCAGTAGATTAAAAAATGACCACCTCAGAAAAATGAGTAAATGTTCAAATAACAGGAAGAAGAGAAGCAAAGTGGGAAATACACCTTAGGAATCATGTCAACATTATAATCCCTACTTGAGCCCAGATGTGCTGGGGGCTTATCATTTCCCCTGAACCTCTTCCAGAGCTGTAAATAAATTAAATTGCAATCAAAATCAACAACTTACAACAGTAGTAGAAAAACAGTGAATGATAAACAAATACAGATTTTGAATGGTAAATAGGACCTGAATGAGGTTAAGGGAAGCAGACTCTCCTCCATAGTAGTCATTCCTATCCATATGCAGGACCTGGCTCAAAAAGACATTAAACTCTTACAAGTGCGTAAAACCTATTGCGATCGAAATAAAGCAGAATGGTGTCAAGAAGAGAGCACAAAGATAATATACAGTTACTTGCAGTAATTCCATGCCAAAAGATCCATTATCTAAACGTGCACCTCAAAAGTCAAGGCAAGGATGATCATAATTGAAGTGAAACACAAAACCCAATAAGCAAGTGACAAGCAATTCAACGAGAGCCCGTCTCTAAACTTCCCGTAAGAAACGAATGAACCAGGAATCAATCCATTTATTTTCGAAAAGATCCATAAAGTTTGCATCTTTTAAATCAATCAATATATAGCTCCAGTAAAGCGAAAGTCTTTGCGAATCGGTAAATGATCATCAAACGCAAGCAGTTAGCTTGATCTGTGTGTGCAAAACAAAAACGTACAGACCTTGAGGCCATCAACGGAGAGAAGACCACTGAGGATGCATTCCTTGAGACCAGTACCCAACACTACCACATCATACTCTTCATCCATGATTCAGAGGATCGAAACGATGTTTTCTTTTGCGGTGGGGGTTGGGTTTGGAGTTGAAGGTCTATGGGAGAAGAAGCAGAAGCAGCTCAGGTAAACGAGAAAGGGAATGATTCTGTTTAATGTTTTACGTTCTAATTAATGAATGAACAAAAGCTTAAAAGCAAAGCATAACGGGGATGCTTCGTTTCTTAACTCAGGAAAGAGGAAACCTTCCTTGCACGGCGAGCCCTCCTGATTCTATGAAGGCAACGACCCGCTGCTTAGCTTCGTGAGTAGCTTAATGACACGTTCGGTTTATTAAATCAACTCTAATGATTTTTGCTTTTGTTTAGATTTTATATATATTTATCTAAAATGACATCGTTTTATCTTATAATATCATTTTTTTATATAAAAAATCCAAAAATGAATCGCTCAATCCATTACAAAAATAGATTTAACAAGTCCTATTTATAATTTGCAGTTTTAGATAATAAATCTCGAGTTTATATCAGAAAAAGATGTAATTTTTATAGGAATTTAAAATGACAAATTTTGTACTGAAACTGGCAATAATTGTCTGTTTGACATTACGATTCTACCGGCGTTTCGCTGAAATTTGATTTTTTTCATTTTAAATGAATATATTTTGGTATTTTTAGATAATTTTAATATATTTCAGCATGAAAATCACTTTGAAAAATTACCACAATTACCGTGCTAATCAACCCCAGCATGCAATCAAATCCTAAGAACAAGGAGGATTGTTTTGTCTCTGTTTTATCCATACAATTGGACTGCACTGCTAAGGAGTACATTCAATCAAATATTAATTTAAAAAGAAAATAAGAATAAGTTGAGATTGGTAGTTTTTTTTACTAACCAATAGTTTATGATTATAATTATTATTATATCACTAGTCGTGATAAGATTCACTTACTTTTTATTATATCACCAATAGTTTTTGATTAGAATAGTTTGAAGAGCTTCTCCCGGGCAATGGAAATGCGACACCACTTCCTTTTTTGATTAGAATATTCAACGACTCCTATTTAATATTTATTTATTTATTTACTCTAAAAGAGAAATTCTAAACTCACTATAATGAATTAATATAAGTCAGTAGTACATGGATTTGTTCATAGCAAGGTAAACCAAGATATATATATATATATATGTGTGTATATATATATACAGAGAGAGAGAGAGAGAGAGAGATTTGGTCGTAGATGATGAGATCCTTCTCTCCATTCGCAGTGTGTAGCAGATGGAGAAACAGTTAATGGTGAGATCTGAATCGTGAAATGCTCTCTCCTTAAGCAGTTTTTTTGGGTGTAAATAAAGGAATGGGCTTCCCCTGTGCGCAGATGGTAGCAAGTAGAGCAGCGAGGCCAAGAAGAGAAGAAGAGAATGGGCTGTGTGTGGTCTCAATGACTCGTGAGGGGGAGAGAGCGAGCGAGGGGGGCCAAGAAAATGGAGGAGTGTAATGATTGGGCTGGTGGTGGTTTACGATGGACCCCACACCGCCGCCCTTTTCTTTGTTTGCGGTGGTGACTCTCATTTTCACCGGCCATCCAGCCTAAAACACTCCTTTGTTTTACTCTAATTAAATGAACTTGATGACCTGGTTAAAATTGGATTCTATATTAATAGGGTTTTGATCAATTTTGGGGTGAGTTTAGCTAGTATGTGGCCCAATTAATCATATCAAAAACCTGAATGAGATCAAAACACTATTATTGTAATAAATAATTGACTCTTTAGTGAATCTAAAACCTTGAATCAAATGGAGTCTTGCAACAATCACTCTTTCATTTTATCATCAGCTTTTTACATGTTGAAAATGAAATAAAAATGATTAAAAATATGAAACAAGACAAAAAGACAAAACTTTTCTTTCTTTAGTTTTTGGTCTGGTTCGGTGTCCAAAGAAATAAAATAAACCACAAACAATCTCTCTCCCCACTGCCAGTAATTAAATTACCAGAGGCAGAAAGTTTTTTTCTCTTCACCCTTTTATCTCTCTCTCTCTCTCACTAAAAAATCTCTCCATATAGAACTCAGGCTGGGTAACTCTCTCTCTTCTATTCTAATCTCTTAACCCCGTTTCTGCTTCCCATTTCCTCTATATTTCCCTTTGTTTTTTTAACCTTTCAATTGTTGTTTATAGAAAAATTTACTAACTTGTTTGTTGATTGCTTATATTTTCTTATTGATGCAAATTATTTTTTATTTTTTAGGGTCTGGTTGTGGATCTTCGATGATGCTGATTGAAGACGGAGGGTTTACTGCTTTTTAGGTTTTTTTTATCTATATTTTTTCTAGTTATTGAAACCGTGTCTATCCTTTTTGAAGTTATATAATTAGTGGGTCTGCTTCTTTTGATCGTTTGGGTACTGAAGTTATTTAGATTCAGGCTGTTTAAGGATGTCCAGATACTTGCCCAGATACTCTTTTTTATCCCTCAAAAGTTAATTTAAAATTAAGGGGCTCAATCTTTTAGTTCCTTAGTTTGATTGAATGGATCCATTTGGAAAAGATGATTGGATGTAATATGTCATTTGTTTTGATGGGATTGGGATTTTGAAGGATAAATCACTTCATTTTTTACTAGCTTTTTCAATATGTTCTGTACTTTTCTCACTTAAAGTATTTATGATCACATTGTTAAGGATATTTGAGTGTTTGCCTGATTGGATTATTTTTTTGTTCTTTAGTTTGTTGGGGTGGTGGTTGTATAGTGGAAAGTATGGAAAAGGAGACATCGTTGGTCGAGGGGACTGATATGCATCCGGAGGATGTGTTTAACCCTGAAGAGACATTTACTGTGGAAATGGAAACCGAAGATAATGAAATTGGAAGTCCAAAGAGTGAACTTCAATGTTTCTCATCGGAAATGGGCGAGGGAAGTAATGTTGTATTTTCAAGAGAAGCACCCCTTATAAGTAAAGAGCCAAGAGTATCTGGTGTTTGTAGCTGTAGTGCGACAAAAATCAAGTCACATGTGGTTGCAATGGAGTCTGAGATTGGTGATAAGGAGAATTTTGGACAGGAGAAGAAACTCAGTAAGCAAGATAGGATTGAGTTGGGCCGGATGTTTCAGAGCGCAGTGAGTTGCCATGACTGGAAGCCTGCTGAGAGTTTGATATTGTTGGCTGATCCACAGACCCTTAATGATGCTTTGTGCATCACACTGGACTCTATCTGGTTTTTGAGCACACAGCAAGAGCTTGATGGGATAACTGGATTGATTAAGAAGATTATTGCCAATGGTGCTTATGACTTTACTAGAGCTGCTCTTAGAACTTCTTTTCTTGCTTCATGTGTTTCAGCTTGCCAGAGCCAAACCATGCATCTTGAAGACACGGTAAATGTGATGGCTCAAAGGTATATTGCGGAAAAAATAAAATAGTCGCCTATTTTTCTTAGTTTATGGAACAATCAGTGTTTACCTTTTCATTTATTTGGACATAATATATGTTGTATGTGTTTATGTAAGAGTATGAGTATGCCTATGTGTTAGATACGCTAATCTATATATGTGTGTGTGTGTTTGCATGTATGAGCTTGTGAATGTGTTGTAGCTTATATTAGTGCATTCATCATATGTTTGGTGCTGGGGGTCATTTTTCAAAACTTTTATTCTCTATTCTAGGGTTCCAGCATCCCTGTATCATGATATACTATTGGGCTATTGTGTTAGGAGGTTTATTTGTAATCTATTTTACTGCTTTATGCTAGGTTGGTTTTGCAGTTCTTTCTGTTGTACAATGGGTAATCTTACTAGCCCATTTGTAACATTCTTGGAACATGGTATCTTTTTTGCACTTGCATATTTTGAAGCATGCTTCTTGTTGATGAACAATCATTAAATGTTTTGTATATTGACGTGGGAAAATCTTAAATTATCTCTCGTAATCCACTGTTCTGGATGAATCTGTAAAACAAGAAATTGATTTAGGTTGCGTTTTGTAGTCAATAGCTTTTATATTTTCCCATCATTTGCATTTGGTCTATTATTCATTATTATTTGTCTCTTGACCCTCCCTACCTCCAACACCTTTTGGTCCATGATATATTGATCCAGCAACCTTAATCTACCCATCAGTCAAATGCATTAAATAAAATGCTGAGAGGTTGTGACAATTTCAGTTCTATACGTGAATGGGAAATTTACTTTGTTTCTTCATATAGTTTGAAATGTGCTTCACAATTTATTTATTTTTCATTTTTAGTTCCTATACATTGTCCTAGTGCAAAATGAAAATGTCAACAACCTGCTGGTTGAACATATGAGGAAAGGAGGAAGTGTATGCTCCATATTGTAGTTGAACTGCACTCTGGTTCTTTGTGGGACTGGCTATTTTACCGGGCTATTTTTTTTTCAGATTGAAGGAGCGACTTAAGGAGTGCAATGGGGATGAGGTCTTGAAGGCTGAAGCCAGTGCCAAGGTTCAAAAGTTTACTGAGTGGGCTCTGAAATGTATTGGCTTCCATTCTCGGTGCCAGGCAAATAGAGACCGAGTGATTCAAAGCTCAATTGCTGAGATTCAACTTCAATTGTCTGCCTTCAAGACATTTCTTGATCTTGCTGGCAATCAACTCACAGGGAAGGATTTCACCGAGGCCTTTGATGCAGCCTGTTTTCCGCTTACTCTATTCTCCACTTCATTCGATCCTGGCTGGGCATCTGGGATATCAGCAGCTGCAATCCAAGGGTTACTTGGTATGTTGGTTGAAGGGGGTGCAGACAATGTCAATCAGTGTTTCCTTGAAGCCTCTCGTTTTGGAAGTACAGAACTTGTGCGTATTCTGTTACAGGTAAATTAATCACACACGTGCCTTTTTCTTTCTGCACTTCTCTGTGTGTGTTCATCAAGTATTTTGAAAGGTTGAAAGTTTTAATTTTCCTCTGATGAAGAATCTTGCTATTTTAATTAGAGAGCAAGAGATACAATTAGAATCTTATCAGTGATCTTAAGCAATTCTTTAGGTATTTTTAGGGTGAGTTTCTTTTCTTTCTTCTCTTTATATGTTACTCACAAATGAATTTGGCTTCGGTTTTGCTAAACTGCAACTAGTTTCCACATATGGTAGTAAAGAAGGAAATAAATGCTGTGGTGAAGCTTTTTTAGTAAGCAAAAATTCCAGATAAATTGTCATCTTTCATATTTGTGAAAGATATACTTTTGTTTTGGTATGGTATGTTCTGGTGCCTTTACCTTGTCTTCTCTGTACCACCTGGCAGAACTGTTTTTCTTCTAAAGCATGTATGCAATATCTATTTCCACCCACAAATGTCCCTGTGTGTGTCAGAGGGAGAGAGAGAAATGTCTTGGGAATTTATTATCATTTTAAGTTTGCGTACCTGACTTGTTTGTATTTTTTTTTCTTTCCTAATATGGGACCTGTCTGTTTAGATTGCCCATTGGAACAGCTTGGATGTCGATGTTGATCTGGCCCTAGGTTTTGCTTCTCACTACTGCAAAATTGGTACAATGGAATGTCTAGTGGAAGAGGGCAATGCCATAGCTTTCCTGGGCCCTTTGATGAGAGCAGCGGAAAGGGGTTGCATGCAGGTTGTTCAGTGGTTTGTGAAAAGGGGTTGCCGTGACATGGAACTCTGCCTTGCTCTCACCGCTGCAACTTCTAGTAGCCAAGTTGATGTTGCTGGATATCTCCTCCCTCACGTTCCCCATCATGTTCTTGCTGCCCTCAGCATAGAAATTCTCAAGGCTGCTGGGGAGCGAAGTGGAGGGTCACTTGATGGCGTGGCATTTCTGTTACGTTCTGATTTCTTGGGTGATCCTACTGCTACTTATGCTGTTGCAGACAGCATCGCTCGGTCTGATGATGAGTCTGTCGCCCCTGAGCTCAGGGCCTTTCTTCGAGAGCACTGGTCAGAGGCAGCATACTTGGATGGATTAAAGGAAGGACAAGAACATTACCTGAATCTTGTTAGGGTTTTGAATTGGGGTGGATCGCCTATATCCTTAAGGGATCTGCCAGGCCCTTTAAGAGTGGCAGTTGCTTATCTGCCATTGTACAGGGAGTGTGTTGCAACTGGTGGTCGTATATTTTCACAAAAGCAAAGGGGGGAGCTTGTTGAAGCTGTTAGAAAACTTGGGGGTGGGTCCTTAGAAGATGTCAGCCAAGGAAAAGAGCTCTTGGCTGTTTTGGAGCATTACCTTCCTCCTTTTTTGGTTCATACCCGCAGCATGCCCTAGGAAGATCTTGTGTTGTGGATTTTGACTAGAATTTTTCCCAGCCATATCTCATCTACAATAAACATTTCAACTGTGGTTAGGGTGACAGATCCTTGAGGGTTGTCAATTTTCCGTCCATAACGTGGGCTGGCTAAAGTATTAGTTCTCTCTGTAATCATTATATCAATCATGTGCATGTTTAACTATTATGTGCCAGACAGAGAGCAACTATGACAGAAAGGGTTGATATATCAATATATTCATATATGACGAGAATGTATATTAGCTTATATATAACCCCTATTTATTTTTCTTTGCTCTTTTCCATTGTGTTTGATTTGGTCGGTGTGTGGGATCCTCTCTCATCTTCCATGTGTGGTCGAATTGACAAGTTTCGAAGAAAGGAGAGAAAAATTGATCGTTGTCGTTTTATTTGTTGGCTGCTTCTTGATCATAAGATGGCTTGCCTGGTGAATGGTGGTTGGAAATAAAGACGGGCATCAAAGCTGGGAGTGCAGATCAAGGCGGGACTGACCCCAGAGGGTGGTCTAAAACAATGATGTTTCACATGGCATTTGACCAGCTGCCATTGAATCTAATATGTGATGGATCGTCGAATGGTCATGGATCTCACCTCTGAAATTATTCTGGGGGATGATGGGATGGGTGGCTATGAAATCTGTTCATCATGTTGTTATTATATAGACATTTGCAAATTCCTAAAAACCGGGTGCATCCAAGAGGGGGTAGGATCTCGACTTATTGTATTTGTCCGGCCATGACAGTGTGTTGTGCGTGTTAATGTTCTCATTTCCCCTTCGAGAAAAAGGGTTTCCACCATTCGAGGTTAGATCAACCCAAAGTATATTATTATTATTATTATTATGTAAACTAAGCCATGAGGTCAAACAACGCAAGTGGACAAGTCCTGAAGCCAAATAAATATACATGCTATTGCCTTGGGTCCATCATACATTGAAAAAGAAAAGGAGAAAAGCTGTTATCAGCACATTCATTTATTTAGGATTTCGCCTTGGTTTCTAATTCTACATGACCATCATGGTTGGAATATTCGCTTTCTACAAGCATGTAAACATCAGCAATACAGCTTGCTTTTGAAGAAGGAAAGGTAGAATTTTCAACTCGGGCCACTCCTTGTATTGTGCTCTCTAAGCATTCTAAATCAATCTCTCAAACTATTAAGGCAACAACTTGAGGCTTCTACTCCACCACCGACATTGCTGGTGATGAAGTACAAACAACGGAAGGCAAAACACAAGAGCTGGATTTCATAACAGAAGTTGATTTATTGCAACGATAGCAGCATCTGCCTTCCTTATAAATAACTCTTTCTGTGCCCTAAGAATATGATTACCTGAAAAATCTAATTAACGATGAACAAATGCCACAGATAGCGTGTTAGAAATAGCTCCAGACTAAGAAATAAAAGAAGTGATATTTTGTTTTTACCATTTCAGAAAAGTCACAAAAAATTGGACGAAGAGGTGCACACATTTTCTTGAAACACCATTTACGTACATGTATAGGTTATGTCCCTTGCATTAGATGGCATGAAAGCCAAGAACATGAGCAATGCTAGGATGCCTATTGGTAGCAGAAGTAACATGAAAGGAGGTGGAGGCAACGGCGGTAGTACCAAAGGAAGAATCAACAAAGATGCAGTAAGACATATGAGCAAAAGCAATGATACCAGGCTGAAATGGCTTGCACTCAACAACCTCCTGCTACTTCCTTGCGAGAGCGATCGATTATACTCCATTTTCTCTACTCTTGTATTAGGAGTAGGGGCAGGGGGATTATTAGTAGTCATCTTTCTTGCTCTCACATCCATAATGCTGCTAGAAAAACGGTCTTGAAAATTGATTCTACTTCTTGGCACTCTTGTTTCTGATTCAGAGTGTTCGAAACTCATTTGAAACCCTCTTACCTCCAAAATTCCAGGCACCCCAGATAAGATTATTTTCTTTCAAGTACAGAGTTAATTCCAAAATGCCACAGAACAGATCTCCAGCTTCGGTTTCTTGCAGTAGATCAACGGACAATCAATTCTTTTCAAGCCAGAACAATCACTCCGTGATTAAGCTTTGATCCCAATTACTGAATGCAGCTAACAGCCTTAAGGCGGCAACAATAAACGTCGATGGTATCAATGACCCAAACCTCAGTCAAGCTTGTAATTTGCGGGATTCACCTCCAGATAGCAGCTTCCTATCCTTGAAGATACTTCACAAATCCAACACCCCAAAAACTCTAATGCCTCTTGGATCTCAATGCGGATAGATAGTGCTTTCACTGCCAGAAATTAATTGCAACCAATCTACAACAACAATCTAACTATAACTCTTTCAACCATGATTGCCTATGTGTATGAACTATGAGCAATTTTTAGGTCCTCCTGCTTCTGGAGAATTGATCAAGTGCCCTGAAGTTTAGTACCAAGAAACGTCGTCCCCAATAACCCAACTGGATCCCAAATAAGAAACGAAAAAAGATTCAGTCAGTTGCAAGAAATTCCTCATCTTTAGCCAATATTCTATTAAACCAGAAGCCAACATACACATCAATCCAAAAAAAAAACGATACAAATTTCAGAAAGATTCAATATATGTGCTGCGTAGATCTCATCTTCTCCTCTTCTTTACAAGATTACATGTTCAAAGGCTAACGTGATTTAAGAAATATTGCTCATGTTAAACATAGATAGAATTATACAAAATGAAACGTGGGTCATCATAAAGATTGGTTTTTGTAATAGACAGTGTTCCGTTCAAGAAACTCATTAAAACTAGCTTACGATTAGATACTAAGAAAGTATAATAAGAAAGAAAAGAATGGTGAAATATCATGAAAGATGAATTCACAAGAGAAGGGTAGACAAGGTAGTAACCTGTGAGGCAGATAAAGTTGCTTTGGTTTCCGATGGTGGTGGTTAGAGGAGTGATGAGAGAATTCCCTAACAAGGCAGCAAGAAAGGGAGAATGCACAAACATAAACTTTTAGCATCTCCCTCTCTATTTCTTTCTTTAATGGTCCAAGTTCTTTTTGTTGCTAAGATAGAAGGAAAGGGATCTCCCTCTGCTTGAAGACAAATGGATGGATGGAAAGGAAGGTATGAGGAAGGTGAAAAGAAAAAGGATGCATTCTGTGATGGCATTTGGCTTCGTGCACTGTATTTGTATCATCATTAGCAGCACAGTACTAGTAATATTTTGATTATTATTCACATTCACGCTACATATTTGTCAGAGAGAGGAGAGAGAGAGCATGGGTTGGGTTCAGTGAATCCCTTGTTCAAGTGGGGTTGTGCTGACATGCAAGCTGCTGATTTTGGAAAAGGATGGCTATGTGTCTCCCAAGGTTCACCACCCCTGGACTCTTCTCTAGAATATAATAGAAAAGAAACGGGCCAACACACCAAGCACCACCTTCTTATATTTCTTGTGATCCACATTAGGGCAACTGGGGGAGGGGGACCCGTTGGTCTGAAATGGAAGGAGTCTCGTTCTGAAATCATACTTCTATTGCTCTCTCTCTCTCTCTCTCATTTCACATGTCATCGGATCATTTGCTGCCATGTCAAATGGGTCCACTCCTGGCCCCCAATCCCCATAGCCATGGCATGTGTTCATCCCTCGTGAAATGAAGTTAATCCAGCCATTGATTTAGCCATCCAACAACATCCTCCTGATTAAAACAAAGTTTCTTACTGCTGCAATTGCTTGGATTACAATATATTATTTATTGGTAACCCAAGACATTGATTAGATAGTTAATGAGCTCAGAAAACCAAGTTTCATTAGAGTGTGTTTTTAAAGTAGAATAGGTAAGAAAATGTATTAAATTAATATTTTTTATATAATTTTGATGTTAAAAATGATATAAAAAATACAATAGCACTTGTGTATCCTATACAACGGCTGGCAAATCCATCTATTTAAACGTTGTCCCCGAATCCCAAACACTCTAAATCCTAAGAGGAGGTTATACCTAGTGGTTTAATTTGGAGTTTTTCAAAGATGGAAGCACATGATGGCTAGCTGTATAAAATCTTAGTGGAACAAAAGAAAAGTATGTGAGCATAAGGGGTGATTAAAGAAAGGAGATGCTTGCTTCAGTAATTAGTTTAGATCATCAGATATAAGAAAGAAGAAGAAAGGCGATGGCATCCATGCGGAACTCCCTCCTCCAATCTCCAATTCAATGTATCTCCTCGTACAAACACCCTGTCTTGCTATTCATGTGTTTAGCCAGAGGACATTGCATCAACTTAATTTCCACACTAGCTCCTATAGGCTATAGCCCGTTCTTTACCACAGGACATTGCTCTCTATATACGACAATAGAATTGAAAATTCGTGAGGAATGGACTTTACTGTCAGTGAGTTCATGCATATATTCAAAGGAGAGCATGGATGGAATCTTTTTTTTTTTTTTATCTCTAATTTCTTCCCCCTCCTTTTTAGCCATTTCTATATGATCAGCACAGAATGCATCCTTTTCTTTTCACCTTCCTCATACCTTCCTTTCCATCCATCCATTTGTCTTCAAGCAGAGGAGATCCTTTCCTTCTATCTTAGCAACAAAAAACTTGGACCATTAAAGAAAGAAATAGAGAGGGTGAAGTAAGAGGCTGCGTGTGAGGAGCTGGTCTGCAGGTCAAGGGCAAATTGGAAAAGGATTATTCTGTAAATAGGGATTTGCAATTTCAAGATTGTAATGTACATTCAAAACCCATCACTTGAGGTTTCATGAAGAATTCAGAATCTTATTCACTGACTCCAAACAATCTTTACTGGCCAGGACAGGTTTTCGGGGGGAGGGCATGCCTTGTTCTCTTAAATTAATTACTTGAGCTGCTTTTATTTATGCATTTGAACTGTGCTTAAAGATGTATTTGATCGGTTGAAAACATTCAAATTAATTATTTAATTTCCAATATTATTCTGATGCAAAATATACAAGCACAAAGAATTATGCTGCGGGGCACGAGGATGACTAGAACACTTCTTCAGACACACAATTGCGTACATTATTCGATATCTTCATCGTCAAGAATGCAGTGATTGATTGATGAAGAGATTCCGTATGCTTCTATTCAGCTAATCCAGATGAAAACCATTGTTTATCAACCGACCATGTTTCAATGGATATCCAAGATACATTGTATGGCTTCACATATCTATCTATATTCTCTAACTACATAGTAGGATCGATCCATTGATTAAGGTAAGGTGTCTAAATCTCCCTCAAACAAAAGAAACTCCTAAAAATACTCTTGCAATTGCGGTCTAACTTCGGTGTTTAGCATTGAAAACATACCGGCCATCAATCAGTCAGGGACCAAATTAAGTTGGTTCAACAACGTTGATTGAATACCATACCCATCGATCTCTCATTAATTTTGGGAACCAGGTGAAGCTCCATGGAAGCTTCTTTGATGAACACGCAGTTTAATTATATGCTGCAAGGGAACCAGATGAAGCTCCCTGGAAGCTTCTTTGATGTAGCTGTTTAGCGAGCAAAAAAAGAAAAGGGGGATGAAAAACAAGTTAAAGAGTGGTTGGGCTTGGACAATTGTGCTGTGCTTCTTCGACTAGCATGCACATGCAGTGATAATTGGCATTCACTGAGCACCAGGAAATTTCCACAGATACATAGATAAAAGGGTCTTGCACGATGGACCTACTCTCTCTCTCTCTCTCTCTCTCTCTACACACACACACACACAGAGGAAATTCACCGCCGGAAGAAATGGCCAGAAATCGGAGCGTCAACTTTATCGTAGAAGTTGAATAGCAAGCACCTGCGCTGCGCTGTGATTTGCTATTTCATTCCTATTGTCGACGAGTGGAGGGGGGCAAGCAAGGGTGGGTAGGGCCAGTACTAGAAGAGATGGGTCCGTGTCAGTTCACTGCATACTGTCCTAGCACAGTGAAACGCATATTACTAGAGTAACATTTGACCAAACCAATTGGGTCCCAACCCAGCATGCTGACCCATTACATTAATCATGAGCCCAATTATAAATTTAATTAATTTAATCATAAAGCCGATTTATTTAAATTTAGAAACTAATTTTGATTAAATGTAAGGTCAACTCTTGCCTGCTATGCCTACTTTTATTTCCACTACCATGTTGACCAAAATTGCAGCATTGCCCTCCAACCAAATAAGCAATCATTCAACTCATCTAAAAATTACATCTTCAAATAAATAAAAAATTGAGATTATTTCATACATGCTACCAAGGTTTCCACACTGTCCCCAAAAAAACCCTTTTGAACTGAAGTTGTCGGTAGATTTAATAAAATAAAATAAAATTCAAACATAACAGCCAGCGTCTCTTTTTCTTTTCCTTTTCTCATTGTACAGGAGACGCATTTTTTTTTAAATATTTTAATCCTTGGAAGTATTTTCTTAAAAAAAATTAGACTGGTAGATTTAATATATTTTTTTTAAAAAATAATCTTGAAGATTTTTACATTCAAAATGTTTTTGTAAAACCTGGAGCACGAGAAATAACATGGTAACATCTAGTTCCAGGATTAAGCTGCTGGCTGTGTAGCACGAGAAATCACTCTCTGCGCCAGTGATTACGCGAGTGTTCGCAATCATCAAATTGATCCAGAGAGGAAGCAGAGCGCAACAAGAAATCAGATACAAGAAATTCGGTATTGATAGCATGACAAGTAGAATAAAATCCCAAGATTGAACACCGACAAACGTAAACAACAGAATCCGAAGATTGAACACCGACAAACGTAAACAACATAGTTCAACAGGAGGTCGGAAAGTTTACCAGCCAGTAAAGATGGCTCTGCTACCAAAAGCAAGTGCCACATGACGATATTGTCTACAAGTACACACAAATGGAGGCACTGATTTCCCTGTTTAAAGATATTAGAGAAGGTGCCACGTTGCGATATACTCAACAACACACACAAATAGTGATGCCAATTTCCCTGCTTAAAGATAGTAGAGAAGTTGATGCCTTCATTCCAATCACTTCATTTCTCATGTACTGAAGCGAACAGCAGCTACTTGAAGAAACAGCTTCCAGATGCCGTCTGTTTTTTATTCCTGCATACAAGGTAGGGTTTATTATTGTCATGTTGGAAGAGGCCATACACTACTATTACTTTAAAACGGAAGGAATGGAGTTGATGGTATGTTCTGATTGTAGCAACTCAAGCAATTCTGCACGGTTGAGTTAATGAATGCAATCCAATTAATGTCAGAATAAGGTACACGGGAAAAAGGTCATGACGTCATATACTAGCAAGGCGAGATGAGAGGATGGAATAATTTACAGATGCATCAACCACCATTTCATGCAGAGACCTTTAGGCCTTTGAAAATCAAAGTAAACAATGTCGAGCCAGATTTTGAATCAAGCCAATAAAATGTCTGATATAACAGTACAGGAACAGCATTCGGGTGAACAACAACATCAGCACAAGGAAAATTAACGAAAGTAATCTAAAATAATAATAATATAAAAAAAGACAATTAAAGTACCTCGTCATCGTCGTCACCACCATCTTCTTTGCTCTTCTTGAGGCGGGTTGTCCCACCCTCCTTGCTGATGGGCAACTTCATAGCTCCAAAAGGTGTGTCCACATTAATGTTTCCTTTCATGGAGTAACCAGTGCCTTTTCCTCTAATCATGTCCCAGACCGCGGAACCAAAATCCTTAGGCTTGAAGGTGATGGGAATATCTATATAACTTATACCATTTTTGTCGAGTTTGGTAGATTTTTCCAGTTCTGCACCTCCAATGCTCACATCAGAAAGCCAAACCTCATAATCTAAATCATTGAGGCCCAAGTCAAAATCATTCTTATTTTCCAGCCTCAAGTGAAGCACTGCCACAGTCTCTTCAAAGGAGAACCTCTCAAATTTAATGTTCTCAACATCAATATCAGGCTTGTAAGGTATGGGGATCTCTCCAGTCTTCTCAAGTGGTAGAGTAATCCTTCCAAAAATAGGCACATCTATAAGGAGGTCAACCTTAATCCTGTAAGGAATTATACTCCCAGGCTTAATATCAGCATATGTATTTTTAATATCATCATAAACCAGACGTATTGGGATTTTGACAGTCTCCTCGCCATGTGCAGGAATAGTTCCAGCATCTGGGATCAACCCTGAAATAAGTTTCCTTCCGCCACTCTCGATCAAGTAGTTGATGTCAATGAGAGGGATTGGAACAGGGTTTGGGTTTTTAATAAGCACATCAACAACAATCTCGGCTTTCTCAAGGTTGATTGTGGGAACGTGAATTTCAGTAACATCGGCAGTTGGCTTCCCGAATCCAATTGCTCCCTCAATCTTTTCACCTATGTCCTGAATAAAGTCCTTCACCTTGTCCATAAATCCACCCTTCTCTTCATCTTTGTCATCCTCCTTGGGATCTTTCTCCCTGGCATCTCTATCAACAATTTCTGGCTTGTCAGAAGATGCCATACCTTCAAACGAGCAACACATATTCCAAATGTTAAAGAGCGAAAAAAGGATAATGAAGTACAATTAACCAGGAAAAGAAAGGAAAACAGAAACATATCACATAAGATGGAATGAATAAAAAAGACTGTTTATTTCGTTTTAGGTTTTTTTTATTGGTTCAGGACTCCGAAAAACAAAATGTTGCAAGGAAAGAAGAGGTAAATAACAGGAAATGACTCCCATTTTCTTCAAGAAATTTGAAGAAAAAAAGCTCGTTTTAGGATTTTTTTTTTAGAGAGAAACGTGGTGTGATCTGAAAAACAGATTACACTTTAGCAACTGTGTGAATTAGAAGATAAGTGCATGTACTCGTGTATAAGAAAAATGGAATCAAATGTAGGATTGATTATAAAGCAATTGATTTGATTGATTATCATACCAATTAATCAAAAAAGAAGAAAAAAAGAGGACAAGCGTTTCATGACGAACAGAGATGAGTTCTGCATTATATTAACAATGTATTAATAACATTCATGAATGAGGTGAGGTAGTAATTTCAAGATCTCCTAATCATTAATTGTATGTAACAGATCATCATAAGAAAAGAAAGTAAACGATGGAAATCGAAGTCGGGAGTATCATTGATTCAGAAACACAATCGAGTGAAACGAAATGAAATACAGATCTGATCTCTCCCTTTCAAGCGCAGATCAAAACAGTGAAACGATGAATATTTCAACAGAACAAAAAAATAATCAATGTAACCTTTGGCATGGATCAAATACAGTGCGAAAAAAAAAGGGAAGGTGATTATGATGATCTTGTTTTGGTAGAAAAAAAAAAAGAAAGTACCTGAAGATGAGATCGAAATCGGAAATTAGCAGCAGCAGCAGCGTATGATTGACGACTGAGGAGGAGGAGTCACCAGTGAGATGCTACTGCAATGGAAGATCTGTAATAGCGGTATCGAGCAATCATGTCGTCTCTTAAAAGACATAATTGACCAGAGGATGAGCCGTGTACACGTGTACTCACATCATTTTTACCCACAAAAACCCCGCGTTTGCGCGTTTTCTGTTTGAGATCTGAATAAGGACAAGTGTCAACTGTCAAGTGTCAAGTAGGATGGATGGACACTGACATCCATGTTCAATCTAAACGGAGCAGAGCATTCTCCCTCTCATCAGCTTCTTCCCGCACAGCAAGCACGCACGACACCGTTTAGTAACGTGAAAATCGGCTTCTGCCCACCGATAATTATTAGTTCTATTAAAATCTAACAATGCGAGGCTGGCTGAGACAGGAACAGCATAAATATAATACAAACCTCGACCTCCTCCTCCTCCTCCTCCTCTCTTCGCCTACATGCACCTTGAGGTTGAGGATTTCTCTCTGGCACTCCAGCTCTCATCACTGCCTTCCATTTCTCTCTGGCACTTAATGCCTTCATTTGCAGATATATATATATGAATGAATGAATGAATGAATTTAGAATAGTTCAATTTATCGAGCATCTATAGCGGAGCCTTCAAATGTCGGTCCTCGTACATAAATTCAAAGAAGCATAATGGGGTTTGTGATCCGGCCGGCGAAACATTACTCTTGGCTAATTAAAAATCATGAGGGCATATAAAGCGCCTCTTTGTTTAATCAATTGGGAGCTTTTGGACAATTGGAGGTGCAACATGGTCAATGCCATTTGATCAAACAAAACATAAATAAAACACAAGCTAGAAAAAGATCGAGGATAAGAATTGTCAACAGAGACCACTATTGAGAATACTGATGCATGGCTAGAGAAGGAAGTATCGTTAAGTGTTGGGTTAATTTCAGCAGAGAGCTTATCACTGAGTCTGGACTCTAGAGTGGATAAAGTGAGGGGGTGAGAGCCCAGCAACTATTCCTAGGCTGAATAAGCCTCAGATTTTCCAAGGTGCACAATTCCTTCGGTTTTTCATCTCATAATTGAACAGTCCCTTGATTATTTGTGCTCTTCCTAATTCCTAAAACAGGGTCATTAGCGAGGCATAATTTGCACGCGTAAGAAGGTTTTAAGAATGTGAAATGTATCAAACGCTCATTGCTTTGGAAAATCACTGAACGAATTAGATTTTATTGTCAAATGCATGTTGAATGACATTCTAAGTGGCATAGAGCTTACTCACTCCTCCAAAAACATGGCAGTATACATTTTGCTTAACTATATGAAAGAATCGAATTGATGAGAAATAAATGAATGATGGCCATGTTCGGGGTTCAACCATATCATAAAATGCTGCCATCTGGGATCACCGCACTCTCTAGAACCACCACTATTCCTCCACTGATTATGTAGCCATTAGCCTCCCTGTTGCTTTCTTGCACATTGTCTTGGTTGATAATCTGCATAACATGATTGCATAGATGTTACATCGGTAAGGATGACAGGAACTCAACAATGATTCCCACAGAGACAATCCTGTTTCTATGGTGTCCTGGACTGACACCCTGACATTCTGAAAACCACTTGTATATTTGTGCACATGACTCGATTTCGATTTGAATTTGGTTGATAACTTGCTATGCTTAGATTTTACATACCATTACATTTCTGCCAATCCTTGCATTCTTATCTATAATAGCTTTCTTTATGTGAGTATCCTCACCAATCCCTATCGGAATTGCCATGCCCTCCTTTCCACTCTTTTGGATGTAGTCTTTCTGTTGAACATCCACATTTCAGTTGGCCATACATATATAATTGGAGGAATGTGTGCAGTTATGCATGCATTTATACCATAAAATGTGCTTCTATTGCTTTAGCAACAGGAAAAAGTGTAAGGTTCCTACAGAAAGAAAAAAAACACCCTTACTTGATAGATATCAGAGCCCATGATGACTGAATCTTCAATTATGGCCTTTTCTCCAATGGTTGTCCTCATACCAACAACTGTTCCTTTAATCTTGCACCTCTACTCTTAATTAATGCCGAAGACACATTTTCAGGAAACAAAAGCAAGACAGGGTCAGAAACAAGATCAAACACAATCTACGACAGCATATTCCTTACTTTGAGGAAAAGGGAAATACATGGGAGGAAGATGGAGATGTTATTCTTACATTGAGGATACAACCATCTCCAACCACACTATCTGTTATGACAGCACCGGTTATAGTAGTTGGAGGCAGATAGCGAGGTGTGGTGTATAGAGGAGCATCTTTATCGTAGAAGCTGCTAGGAAAGAAATGAAGTTTGGGTGTGTTAGTGAGAGGCCATTATAGGTGCTATACCCAGCCTTCCTCGAAGAAAAAACACTGACTTGTATCCCATGTTTAATCCCTTTATGAATTCCATGTTTGCTCGATAAAATGCTGCAATGCTACGCATGTCCTCCCAGTATCCATCAAATGCATAAGCTTGAACCTGCTCCATGCACGTAATCAGAACTTTCTCATGAATCGAAGCTCATAGAAGAAGAAACGGAAACATCATTACATGTTCGTACAGAACAAATGAACTTTCATGCATAGAAACAGAAGTTAATGCCTAATTAGCTAACTCTAGTCAGACCTTCATTCCAGTCGAAATTGCGCCAGGTATCACTTCAGTTCCGAATTCATTTGCCTGGGGGAAGTACTCATTTAGAAGCTTTGTCATAACGTCTCTATTAACAAGATAGATCCCCATACTTGATAACTTCCTATAAGAATTATCATTGGATGCTTGGGCACTTTGAACCTGCAGTTTAGCGGAGATTATTTAGAGAACACATGATCCCCACTGGATTTTGCAGCATCATAACTAGATGGAGAAGAATATTACTGAAATCAACTTACCGAAGGGACAATCATTGGCTCCCTCTCTGACTTCACGTGGAACTCTGCAACTTCATTTAGTGAATTCACTTTTAATGTGCCAAAACCTGGGTCTTGATCTCTTGTTGAATTCAAAGCTGCAATGGTTATATCAGCCTGGCTTCTTCGATGGGCCTCTACTAGTTTCTGGTAGTCCATTCTGTAGAGATGGTGGCCAGGAAGGACCAGAAACTCGGACACCTGGTACTCTTCCAGTACCCACAAGCACCTTCTTATAGCATCAGCAGTTCCCTGATAAAGAAAATTAATAAACAGAAATGACCACATTGGCTTTGTGGATCGGAGTCTTGCCCCTCATTGAATAGAAGCTATATGCTTCGAGTAGAAATGTGTTATGAAAGTAGATACGCTATTAGACCTGAAACCAGCCTTGGTCTTCAAGACTCTGATATGCTGCAATAACCTCAACAAACCCATCTTTTCCGAGGCCTAGGCCAGTATATGCTCTTGAGAGGTGAGAGTTGAGAGAAGTGGAGTTATATTGTGTTAGAGCATATATCTTGTTTATGTTGCTGTTTATACAGTTGCTGATAACTGCATCGACGATTCTGTACTTTGCTCCTATGGGAATGGCTCCTTCTGATCTTCTCTTTGTCAATGGATAGAGTCTTGACTCTGATCCGTCTCCAAATACAATAGCTGCAACACTCTGCCATAGATCAAACATTATAAACACATACTATGCATTTCCAAACCTTCGCAATAGCTACTTTTACAAACTAAATGGTTTACGAGTTTATCCAGAAATAGCTTTCGTTTTAAAGTTATATATATCGATTGGAAGATCAATAGCAGAAAGTTGAAACTAAGGCAGGCGACAAAAGAAAGAAAAATAGACCTGATTTACTGGAGGGAATGAGGATATGGGGTGTCGAGGTTGCTGAGAATTGGATATGAACAAACTTGGCAAAGAGAAAGAAGATAAAGTTGTCAAGTGCTTTCGACTACTATGAGCCAATTCAAGGATGGAGAACTTTGCTTGGAGATTTACAGGGGCGGGACCAGAAAGCTGCAATACCACCATGTCAAGAGAGAGCAATAGACAATATGAAGATGAACCCTCAGTCAAAATTATGATCTTTCAATGTATATTGCTTAGCATCTTCTCTCTGCATTGCAGGTTTAAAAGAGACGAATGGAAGAGAATATTTTGATTTCTTCTTCCTTCCGGCTATTGCAAAGAGAAATCTTCCTTGCATGGCTTGTATTTGCAGACTGTGCCAGACATAATCACAAACAAAGCTAGCCGTACGCCATACTTACAAACTGTATGTGCCAGACATAATGACAATCTTTCACGGTTCATGCGGGCAGCTTTGTTTGTGATACCATGTCTAACTTTGATTCTAAGCTTCGTGTTGCCTTTTTCATGGTAATCTTTATTCCTTGGCTCGATTGCGTTTTGTTCACTTTATTTGTTAGTATTAGCCAAGTTAATGGTACTCCACAAACCTAAGACGAGCATCAGACCACCCGATAGATTTAATTACCACATTGTCCTTGCAGCCTTCTGAGAATGGCTCGCGCTTCATTTCCCTTGTCCTTTGTTTGTTTTAGGGCAAAAGAGAGGGGGTTGATTAGCAAAGAGCGAATGGGACAGCTTGGTCATTTTGTCCGGGAAGGAAGCTTGAAGGGCAATAGCCAGTGTCTGGCATTTTGGAATAGAGTGGTCATCAAGGAAGGTATTGTCTCAGGTTCATGGGGTAATGGCCAGCCGTCTCTCTTTATTCTCTTCAATCTTCCATCCCCTCATCTGCATATTTTCAATCCAGCGTAGCTTCATGGGGAATTCTGTTTTCTGCATTCCTTTTCTTCACATGCAGAAAACAGCAACAAGATGGCCGGAGTGAGAATATTATGGCAGTTCTGTTCATGAAATATTAAAGGCAGTATTCTCCATTGGTGAGGAGACAAGGGGAAATAACGTAAGACAACGAAAACAGTTCCAAAGAACTAATTACAGAATAATAAATAATCCTTCCGTTCATCTATTCATATTCAAACTTAGGTGGTTCTATCTATTCATATTCATTTGACATGTCAAGATAAGTGAGCAGTTAACATAGTCATGTGTGTCTCTTCCATTGCCTACCTGTCACGACCCGATTCTCGGATCCGTGACCGGCACATAGGCATGGTCCTTCTCTAAGGTCCCACACCTATGCGACCCCAAACTTACACACAAACTTATCATTCAACTTCAAAATTGAATGCAGCGGAAATAACAAAATAAACTTCAATACATAATTCAATTGTCCTTACACAAGAGTTGATTCCATATTTTTTTTTACTTGTGGAGCACTAACTAGACATATGAACAAAAGTATCAAGTACAACCAAAATAGCAGGTTCCAAGAGTAGGACAAATTGACCTGCTAGCAAACTACGATCCTGAAAATAATAAATAATGAGGAGGTGAGTTCAACAACTCAGTGAGTAGATAATATTCAATATACACATACGAGATAAATATAGCAAAGAGAAGTATATTAACAAATAGGCTCGAAGTTCTTACAACAAGTCTCTCAAATAAGTCATAACAAACATATGATGGTTTCTCAAATAGGTCATAACAAGAATTCAATAGGTAAAGCTCGTCAGAAAATCAGAATGCAATGAGCATGAGGCTCAGATCTTGTGGGATGATCAGTCCACACAGGTTGGTGACTTCCCGACCAACTAGGATTTCGAGATACGATGTGCACAAAGACTAACATTCCCTGTTAGCATGGGTATTACGACTGGCATACCGTAGGTACATATATATATCATAATCAAACAAACATATTCATATCTCAAGGCTCAACTCATGGTATCAATCAAATGAGGAGTTATCATTTCACAAACAGATATAGGCTCATATCAAGAACGTATATTCAACAAATGATTAAGCTTTATCGTATCAGAATATAATCAAGGTATATATTATCAAAAAACATAATCCAATTCATACTAGCAAATTCAAATATTTATATTATTTCTCATGCATATTAAATATTATCCATTCACCGACTCAAAAGCAGACAAATTCCAAAAGCAGAATGTTTGGCGAAACTTTACTGATGTCCCGCGGGTAGAGTATCGGAATTATCTGAATATATAAAAGAAGATATACTCAAAATAACTCAAAAGAAGTAAAATACTTTTAATAACATATCTAAGAGTTCAAATCATAATCCTATGTATTTTTGAATCAAACTATCCATTTCTTTGTAAAACTTAAATCAAAGGTTTCTTCCAAAATCTAATTCCAAATACCTAACTCATAAAATTGATAATAATCCATCAAATGAACTTCAACTATTCATCAAACCAATCTGAAATGCTATTATTTCATCTAGGGACCATTCTGAATTTTCCTCATATTTTTAGGACCAAATCGTAATTTTACCAAATTGAAGGACTAAATTGAACTCCTCTTAAATTCACAACTATACTGAAATTTTGTCCATAATTCATCCTCAATTCTGTCCAGAATCTCGAATTTCACTCCAGGGACCAAACTGTAATTTTTTCCAAAGTACGGGGACCAAACTGTAATTTTCACAAAAGGACCAAAATGACATTTTGTCATCTTCAACCTCAACCCAGAATTTCCAGCAAGGGTTTTCAATTTTCTCAACATTATTTCATCATTTTTCTCAATATTTTCTTAAACCAAACATCTCAAAACTTCAAAATCATCTACAATCAACTAATTAACCCATTACCCAACACTTTCAACCATTAACATCTCTATTAATTCATCAATCAAACCCAAATAAATTTCTCAAACCCTAACAATCAATACCAACCAAATCATAGCTAATAATCATATTTATACATAAATAAACACACATATTACCTTAACAACTTATTTCTCCTTCTTCTTTTCTCTTCCTCTTCTCTTTCCCTCTTTTCTCTTCTTCTTCTTCTTCCTTCCTCTCTTCCGATTCTCACTCTCAAATTTCAGATTACTTCTCTTTTTCTTTTCTTTTCCTTTTCTTTTCAATTTATATTTACTAGCTTGTACAATTACTACAACACCCTTAGCCTAATTCTAAGCCACTAAGGGCATTCATGTATTTTCCTTATTAAAATTTCAAAACACCACAATCTCCCCACCTTATAAAAGTTTCGTCCTCGAAACTAAATAGTGTTTGAATACGTACCGAGATTATCAAAAAGATGAGGATATTCCTCACGCATCTCATCCTCAAGTTCCCATGTCACTTCTTCAATTGAGTGACCTTTCCACTTCACCTTCACCGAAGCTATATCCTTTGACCTAAGCTTTTTCACTTGTCGGTCCACTAGTTTCTAGTTGCACCTCATAAGTCACATCATTTCTTAACTCAACTGGATACACTTCTAACACATGAGATGGATCCAACATATATTTCCGTAGCATAGAAACATGAAATACAGGATGTATAGCCGACAAATTTGGCGGTAAGGCCAACCTATAAGCAACCGCTCCAATTCTCTCCAAAATCTCATACGGCTCAATAAATCGAGGACTTAGCTTGCCTTTCTTTCCAAACTTGAATACTACTTTGGTCGGTGAGACCTTTAAGAACACACAATCTCCCACTGAAAACTCTGAGTCATGCCTCCTTTTATCCACATAACTTTTCTGCCTACTTTGAGCTGTCTGAAGACTCTTTCTGATCACCTCTATCTTCTCTGAGGTAATTTGAATCAACTCAAGTCCCATTAGCCTTTTCTCACCAACCTCAAACCAACAAATTAGTGATCTAAATTTTCATCCGTACAAAGCCTCATGAGATGCCATCTCTATATGGTGCCATTGATATTGGTTAGGTACCCAAACCAAATCAATAGAAAAAATCAATCTCCCTATACGGAGGCAATCTAGGTAACTCATCAGGAAATACATCAATGAACTCCTTAGCTATGGGGACTTGGTCTAACCAGGAAATTTCCTTATCTACATCCACTATGTGTGCTAGGTAATATTGTACCCCTTTTTCATGTCAATCTCCTCGAGATAGTCAACAATATAATTAATGAACACACAATCTTATCTCCTTGAAAAACTAACCTCATTTCTCCATCTAAATCAAACACTGCTTTCTTACCCTGACAATTTTTTTTTTTTTAAAGCCCCATGCTTTGACAAACAATCCATTTCCTAAATCACATCAAAATCAATCATATATAAAACATTCAAGTCTCCCATAAGGATCTTATCTCCAAGTTCTATCTCACAATTTTTGATACACATACTTCACTAATATTAATTCCAAAAATCACATCAAAATCAATCATATCTAAAACATTCAAGTCTCCCATAAAAATTCTATCTCCAATTTCTTTCTCACAATTTGGATACACATATTTCACTAATATTAGTTCTTCATCCACAGAAATATAAACAGAAATGAGAAATCCTAACAAAGTTATTTGTTTTTCTAACCTCATGGCAATATATAGGGACATAAACAAAAGGGTTGCACCCGTATCAAACAAAACTTTTGATTCAAAAGTGCAAACAAAAAGAATATATTAAAGTGCGAATAAATCACCCCTCCTATAAGGAATATACCTTGCATTTCATAACTACACCATACATACATCTTTTTGATCGTCACGTACTCCAATAGTATTAGCTATATGTCTATTCCTCAACATATCACATAAGGACATATATTTTTGTCATGTTGAAACAAATAGCATAATAGTTATCAATTCATTATCGGAAAACATATCTATAGAAGACACAAGGAATCAAGAAGACATGCTTGATAAGAGTTCAGAATTTCAAGCATGACAAACGAGACAAAACAGATCCTAATGCTCCACAATACGAATCCTAACTTCACTATTATTTCATGAATTGAAAGCTATGTCATTATGTTTTGTCACTCACTCTTTTACTTTTATTCATTTCATAAAAACCTGGCTCTGATACCATCTTTGTCACGACCCGAGTCCCGGATCCGTGACCGGCACATAGGCATGGTCCCCCTCCAAGGTCCCACACCTATGCGAACCCAAACTTACACACAAACTTATCATTCGACTTCAAAATTTACGCAGCGGAAATATCAAAATAGACTTCAATACATAATTCAATTGTCCTTACACAAGAGTTGATTCCATATTTTTTTTTTTTTACTTGTGGAGCACTAACTAGACATATGAGCAAAAGTATCAAGTACAACCAAAATAGCAGGTTCCAAGAGTAGGACAAATTGACCTGCTAGCAAGCTACGATCCTGAAAATAATGAATAATGAGGGGGTGAGTTCAACAACTCAGTGAGTAGATAATATCCAATATACACATACGAGATAAATATAGCAAAGAGAAGTATATTAACAAATAGGCTCGAAGTTCTTACAACCAGACTCTCAAATAGGCCAGAACAAACATGTGATTGCTTCTCAAATAGGTCATAACAAGAATTCAATAGGTAAAGCTCGTCAGAAAATCAGAATGCAATGAGCATGAGGCTCCGTACTGTGGGATGATCAGTCCACACAGGTTGGTGACTTCCCCGACCAACTAGGGTTTCAGATACGATGTGCACAAAGACTAACATTCCCCTGTTAGCATGGGTATTCTGACTAGCATACCGTAGGTACATATATATATCATAATCAAACAGACATATTCATATCTCAAGGCTCAACTCATGATATCGATCAAATGAGGAGCTATCAATTCACAAACAGACAGAGGCTCATATCAATAACTTATATTCAACAAATGATTATGCTTTATCGTATCAGAATATAATCATGGTATATATTATCAAAAAGCATAATCCAATTCATACTAGCAAATTCAAATATTTATACTATTTCTCATGCATATTAAATATTATCCACTCACCGGACTCAAAAGCAGATAAATTCCAAAAGCAGAATGTTGGCGAAACTTTACTGATGTCCCGCGGGTAGAGTATCGGGATTATCTGAATATATAAAAGAAGATATACTCAAAATGACTCAAAAGAAGTAAAATACTTTTAATAACATATCTAAGAGTTCAAATCATAATCCTATGTATTTTTGAATCAAACTATCCATTTCTTTGTAAAACTTAAATCAAAGGTTTCTTCCAAAATCTAATTCCAAATACCTAACTCATAAAATTGATAATAATCCATCAAATGAACTTCAACTATTCATCAAACCAATCTGAAATGCTATTATTTCATCTAGGGACCATTCTGAATTTTCCTCATATTTTTAGGGCCAAATCGTAATTTTACCAAATTGAAGGACTAAATTGAACTCCTATTAAATTCACCACTATACTGAAATTTTGTCCATAATTCATCCTCAATTCTGTCCAGAATCTCGAATTTCACCCCAGGGACCAAACTGTAATTTTTCCAAAGTTCGGGGACCAAACTGTAATTTTCACAAAAAGGACCAAAATGACATTTTGTCATCTTCAACCTCAACCCAGAATTTCCAGCAAGGGTTTTCAATTTTCTCAACATTATTTCATCATTTTTCTCAATATTTTCTTAAACCAAACATCTCAAAACTTCAAAATCATCTACAATCAACTAATTAACCCATTACCCAACACTTTCAACCATTAACATCTCTATTAATTCATCAATCAAACCCAAATAAATTTCTCAAACCCTAACAATCAATACCAACCAAATCATAGCTAATAATCATATTTATACATAAATAAACACATATATTACCTTAACAACTTATTTCTCCTTCTTCTTTTCTCTTCCTCTTCTCTTTCCCTCTTTTCTCTTCTTCTTCTTCTTCCTTCCTCTCTTCCGATTCTCACTCTCAAATTTCAGATTACTTCTCTTTTTCTTTTCTTTTCCTTTTCTTTTCAATTTATATTTACTAGCTTGTACAATTACTACAACACCCTTAGCCTAATTCTAAGCCACTAAGGGCATTCATGTATTTTCCTTATTAAAATTTCAAAACACCACATACGCAATTTCATGTATTGAGGCAAATAATTTCAATCGACAAATGGCTGCTATCATCTGAGATGTTGAGGCTGCATGCCCAATTGTTGTCTCGTCAAACTCTCGAAGATTTCCTGCAGTTTCAAAGAAAATGAATCCACATGTTCAGTCATTCCCGGTTATGAAGGAATTGACAAAAATATAATTTTAAATAGAAAAATTCATTTTTCTATAAAACACAATTCCAACCGAGTTCTCAAGCATATATTGTTGGGAAATTCGGCTCTCCCATGCGCGGACCGAGGGTGTACTTGATACTTGCTCATAGGAGGCTTAAGCACACTGATACAATATTTAACGTGGTTCGGCAAAACCGCATACATCCACGGGAAAGAGTCATTGTATTAGAGATAAAGAAAGGGTTACAATAAATACATATAGAGGAGGAGGATTACATCCACTCTACTCAACTCATCAACTCTCTCTAGCTCTCTCTACACAACACATTCACTTGTGTTTCTCTCTCTTTCCATTTTAGCTCTAAGAAGCTCCTCTATTTATAGCAAGAGTGAGGAGACAATCTTAAATGGTTGACCACCATATTTTCTTCATAGTCAAAGGTTGGTCACCAAACTTAGACAATTTACTATTTTCAACAATGATAGGTTAATAACTCTACTATTTTCAACAATATTAGGATATTGCCACAAATAACAATATACCTAATATATCTAACCACATAATCCTGCCTTTTACTGCATATGACACTAATTATATTTTTCTCCCGTAAGGCAAGGTACTAAATAAGTCGAATCTAAACTTATAATTTGAAATGATTTTATATTGAATTAAGCAATGAAAATTATAGTGATTTTTTAAGAATTAATAACAAACAAACTACTTTTTTCTATTTCTCTACGAGTAGAGACAGAGCTTATAATTTTATCTTGTTCTGGTCACTAATTACAAAATATATATATATAAACACTCATTCGTGTTGTGGCTGTCTCCCTGAAAAAACCGAAACAAGAGAGAGGAAGAGAAAATGGAGAATAGAGAAGATTTGAAGTCGATGCTACCATTTCTGCCTTTATTACTTCGCTCATCAAATCTGTTTTGGCCATCACAAGTTGTTGAATCACTCAAAACACTCTCTAAAGGACCTCTTTACAGCAAAGTTAACTCTGGTGAACTGCTTTTCATAACTATTTCCAATATCAGAGATTCTCTTGCTCTCCCTTCTCTGCATCGTCTCTCTCCTTATGCCCATGAAGGTTATGGTCTCTTCTTTGACGAGGTAGCCTCTCAAACTCAACTGGGTTTTCCCTTTTGTTTTCTGGGTTCTCTTTTTTTTATTGCATCTTTCAAGCTCGGTGGTTCAAGATGTCCAAACTTTTCTACAAGGAGAGTGATTTGAAAATGACCCCTAATTTCTTTTGCTCCTATATATGATTCATTGTGTACAAAGTTCAGAACTTTGACAAAAAAAAATGTTGTCATATTGGTGAACTATGAAGGAAATGTTGCCAGTTTCAGGTTAGGAGTGTAATTTGAGGAAAACCCGTTATTTCTCACTTATTCTTAGTTGGTCTTATATAACGTGATGCTTTTTTAGTAAAGTTTTGAGCTTTCATTAGAAGTTTTCAGTATCTTCATATGCATGAACTGATGTCTATTGTATTGTTTTAGCCTGGTTGATAGTACGTTATATCAATAAAGAGTATATTGTACTGATGAGGAGGAGTTTAATGCAGCTGATTTCCCGGGAAGAGGCTGCAAAATGGTTTGCTGACGTTGTCCCAGGATTGGCTAACTTTCTCTTGAGATTGCCATCTCTTTTGGAGTCACACTATCACAATGCTGATAACTTGCTTGATGGTGTCAAAACTGGTTTTCGCCTGTTGGGTCCACAAGACGCTGGCGTGGTGTTCCTCGGCCAGGTATCTCCGAGTGTTTAGTTCTTCTTTTCGCAAGTACCAATTTTTTATTGGATTCGAATTTTGCTTCAAATGCGTCATGGGAGAAGTGAATTACAATTTAGTAATGTACTTCGAAAAACATTTCTTCAATTATAATATTATATACTGACAATGTTATTCAAATGCTGCTTTTCAGGAATTGATTGGTGCTCTCCTCGTATGCGCTTTCTTTTGTTTGTTTCCAGTCTCTGATAGAGGTGCAAAACGTCTTCCAACAATCAATTTTGATCATTTGTTTGAGTATGTGATCTTCAGCTTTCTTTTGTGAAGATCTTGAACTTATGCATATGTAGTAATTATGAGCTGTGGGCATTAGACCTGAAAATATCATTACCTAGGCAAGCTATTATCCCACTGGTATTTTCATATTCATCCTTTGTTTTCTCACGGGGACAATATTTTGCATGAATATCAAATAACTAATATTATGTCAAAAGGAACCTAATTCAGATATATAATTACTTCATGCTAGATGTTTAGGTGTATCTTTGTAGGCTACTGTGTCACATATTAAATTGCATATTTGTTATGGATCTTGACCATATTATATAAGAAAAACAATTAGTTGAGCAGTTCCAAAAGATACAAGAATTATTGTTAATGTCTTTTCATGTCTTCTTCTCTATATTTTCTTACATCAGAGTGTGTTGAACACAGTTCCTTATGATCTCCAAAATACATATTCTTAAGAAAAAGACCAGGCAGCTCACCAACAGTATAGTGTGACATAAACAGTCTCTGCTGGATATTTTTATGCCACACTTCATTGTTGAATTATATGAAAGTGATATATGCTATTTACGAATTCGTTTTGTTTCTTGAATTTGGTTTACCTTGTTTCTCTTTAATTGAAGACTTTTTTGAAACTGTTTTTCTTGACCTTGAAAATAGATCCATCTGACATGTCATTACATCTCAGGGATATATATTCGAATTACAGTGAAAAGCAGGAGAACAAAATAAAGTGCATTATACATTATTTTGAAAGGATATGTTTATCTATGCCTGAGGGCTCTGTCTCCTTTGAGAGGAAGATTCTTCCTTCAGAACAATTTCCTTTGTGTGTTTCTTATCCCAAGGCAGATTTTTGGATCAAATCTGTTGTTTCTCTCTGCACTCTAAAGGTAAGGTGATAAATGGATTGGTGCATAGCTAGTGAAAGTTCAAATTTAAATAATTTGTGTAAAATTATCAACCTAATCCTGTAATTTGTTTAATTTCATTTCTTGAGTTTACACAATTACTTTTTAGTGGTCATTACATCTTTCTAGGTCCATAGTTCAGGCTTCATTGAAGACCAATCCAGTGGTGCTCTTGAAGTTGATTTTTCTAACAAGTATCTCGGAGGCGGTGCTCTTCATAGGGGCTGTGTGCAGGTATAGACTTTTTACGGGCTGTTGATGTCATTGTTTATGGTTCTTGCTCAAATTAGTTCATTTATTCATGCGACCCTTCTTTTCCTTAATTGTTACCTTCATATTTTTCTTATTGTCATGTTACAATTGCTGTTATCTTCTTGCAATATTTACTACTATAATGACACCCTCAACATTTTGTTGCATTATTATCTTCTCTAGGAAGAAATCCGGTTCATGATCAATCCTGAATTAATTGCTGGAATGCTTTTCTTACCTTGTATGGAAGACAATGAGGCTATTGAAATTGTTGGTGCTGAAAGATTCTCAAATTACACAGGGTGAGCATAACTTGGTGGAAGAAATCTGAAACTTGATTTTGGATATATCATTAAGCAATTTATCTATTTTGTGTTCCTCGAATCTCATGAATTTCAATGGTATGCATGTGATAGTTGATGAATTATATTCTCAGGCTATATGAACTGGTGTGTTATAAACTGGTGTCTAGGTATAGTGCACAGATCGGAGCATATACATTTGGAAATTAATCAAGCTGTTAATGAGTTTCCAGCTGGTGGGCTAACAGCCTTGAAACTCTCAATGTGTAGAGCTATCCAATGTAAATATCATAGACCCAACTGCAAGTGTGTTTCTAGGGTGTGCTATTTTCTTAAGTGTTTTGGCTTGCACCAAAACACTTTTTTGAAACTGGAATCATAATTGTTAAAATGGACAATCCATTCCATTTCTGACGTGTTTTTAATGAGAAATTAGAAATAAAACACACTTTCTTTACTGTGTGGAAATTCTGTGTCAATGAATGCCATAAACCAGAAATGTGAAGAAATGAAAATGACTTGGTTCCATATGCATTATCATGTAATTGTGCAATATATCATCTTCTGGAGGTGCCAAAGTCTTACTCTCCAAAATGTCAATCTACAGTTTTGTGATGATGTATTATGAGTATTATTAATGAATTAATGGCTTGTGTGGAAGATTTATCTTTCAATCTGTTTTTTTTCCTGTCTTTTCAAATCTAACCACTTTACTTAATTGATAAGACTTCTCATCCATGATCGACTAGTTTACTTCTATCCTTCTTTCATTGCTATCCTTCCTTTATTAATGTTGAAATGCATAAATTTTATTTTATCTTCTGAATATAAAATAACAAGCATTCCCATATGAGCAGAATACTGATTTTAGTTAACTAATGTTGCAGTCAGTTTCTTATCATAATCTGCTCTTACACTGGTGCAGGTATGCCTCTTCATTTCGTTTTTCAGGTGACCATGTGGACAAAAGGGATGTTGATAGTTTCAGAAGACGTAGAACCAGGATTGTTGCCATAGATGCATTATGCAATGAAGGGATGGGACAATATGAACTTAAATACCTCCTTCGGTATGTTAAATTTGTTTTCCAGTGCCACACACCCTTGCATATGATTTGAAAGGGTGATTTTTCTATGAGAATTTATAGAAGAGTGCAAAAGGTTCCATTTGTGAGTTACCAATATGACAAATTGTATTCAAGGAAGAATCACCTCCGTGTAAATAAAGAAAGAGAAATGTCCCCAGTAACAATGCTATGTTGCTTCAAAGATGTGACAAGCGGTCAATGTTTGAGAACATTATAACTTTCTTTATCTTTCTCAAAAGGAACAATCTCCCTTTTAGTTTCATCAGCACCATTTACTCTTCCATGCACACCAAAAGGTTGTGCATGTTGAGTGGACCTTCATGAAAAAATGATGCCATTTTCTTTTGAGAAAAAAAAACAGTACTTTCAAGTTGGAACATGCTCTGCTCTGGTAGTGTTTATTTAATATGACTCTTTTAATTGAGAACTAAGGAAGCTCTAGAATCTGAAGGCTAAGTCTGGTTGGTTCGGAAAATAGTAAGCTCTTGTGTCCCCTTCCTCCTGCCAGAGTTTTTGACAATGTTTTGTGAAAACACTTACTACAGTGGCTTGGTTTGGGATAGATGAGTTTGTCCTTTGTGACAGTGGTTGAAATTCATTAGTCAAATCATAACCAAAAATTTAGCATAGTGTCTAGATAGCATTTCAGAGTTTGTTATGTGAAGCTGTTAAATTATGTAGAACAATGAATGTAAGTTTGAGAGAACCGTGCTGTTGATTTGTCTTTCGACATGGCTTTGTTGCCTATATATGTATCCTGTTAAACTGTTGGTTCACTATCATGTTAACCAGCCTTGAGGGAAGTTTGTTCATTGCTCTGAATCCTCCTTGTTTGGTTTTCACAGGGAGACCAACAAGGCATTTTGTGGCTTTTTGGATCAATCTAAATGTGACCATAAAAGACTGTTTCGAGATGGTGTTTTGAAAGGTTCTCAGTGTATTCAAGCTGATAGAGATGATGCTGTAACGGTGAAGGATTTCCCAGTGCAAGCTCTCCCATGCTTTTCTGGGTGTTTTGCTTTTCATCTCCTTTTTATTTTTCATACTCAGAATGATATGAACCTACTTTGAAACAGATGGATGAAGCCCCCTCGACTTCTGTTGAAATTGCATTGAGTGGAGAAGAATCTGTAAACCAAGTGATCAGATATTCTGACAAGAAGGGTAGTTGGTGTGAAGACCCTGAAAATAAAATTGGTATCGCCACGGGGAATTGGGGATGTGGAGCTTTTGGTGGAGATCCTGAAATAAAGACCATAGTTCAGTGGCTTGCAGCTTCTCAGGTAATCTTTTATCAAGCTTGACTTGCAGTAACTATCCAAAGATGTGCAGGGGAGTTGAAGTGTTAGTAGTTTGTAGCAGCAGCTTTTACATCTTGACCTTCTGTGGGAAGTATTGTTTACCAAACAACTGCATGATTACCATCACAAAGATGTAGAGTACATAATTTATGCATCTCATAAATCATTGTTAAATAATTCTTGAAATTAGTAGTGGTGTGGTCTTCATCTAGTAGTGAAACTTTTATTCAACTTGCTTACCTTTGTGCTGCTTGATACCAACATCTCCTTTAACCAATGTGCATTTCTTTCAGGCATTAAGACCTTCCGTTTCGTACTACACATGTGGCTTAAAATCATTGCAGAATCTGAATCAGGTACTTGTAGTAATCTTGGCACCAGTGAACATTTCCTTATGGAAATGATCCACTCCAAGAAATTGATTACGCTGATCAGAATAAACTGCAATCTTTGTCGTTTTCATATTAAGCCATGCTAATATATGCTTCATGGCTACCTTGTTCTGCAGTTAAGTCAATGGATTTCGTTGCATGGATGGACTGTCGGAGACCTTTGGAATATGTTGGTGGAGTACTCTTCTCAGAGATTCAACAGGGAAACCAACTTAGGATTCTTTGCATGGCTGCTCCCTTCGCTATTTTCCTACGAGGCCCCTTGACTTTTTTCTTGTTTGTTGACAATGTAATTAATTATGTAGCATCACTTTTTAATCTATCACATTTCATTAGTTCTCCCCATATAAGAAATGCATCTTTGCTCTAGTTATTGATCTTCGTAAAACGCTTGCCTGACCTTGTAAAATTAAACAAAGACATGAATATTAATCATAACAAAGCCATGATAGGCATTCAAAAATGTTATGATCCGCTCTTTATTATAAAATTAATAATCTTTTCTGTTAGTGGGATTTTTAAAGATTATTATTTGATCATGATGTATTTTTATTTTTCTGTAATGTTGGTGCAACTTGCAAGATCAATGTATTTTATGCATGGAAGAATCTCGGCAGCAAGAATGCAAGTCACCATTTTCGTTATTGGTGTTTCATTTCCAATAACTAAACTAAGGATTCAGGGTATGTGTGCTGTAATTGTGTAGACAGCGACATTATTGACTTTGTAAAACTCCTTTGAATTTGGACAATTCATCAATGCAAGAGAGTATTCTTTCAAGTTTGTTTGAAAAATTAATAAAGTGAAAAAGGCCAGAGGCCCACCTGGCATGATAATAAAACCTTCACAAAACAAAACGGCAGTTGAGCTTATCCCCCCCTTCTCTGTCTGTGAAGTCTGGAAGCAAGAAAGTGCCCCTGCTCCAACTCTCGAGGTTTTACCTTATCTTTAAGAACAAGGAGGAGGAGGATAGAAAGGCACAACAAGAAGAATAACCAGTGAATAAGGTAAGCACCAACCCGCTACCAAGTTTTGCAAGAGATGACAGTATACTATGCCTTTTGAGCTTCCATATACATCAATCATGGCGATGCCTTAATTTCAATATCAGTCGAGTTATTTCTCTCCTCTTCTCTTATGAATTATATTCTTGGTATTATCAAAACCCATTATATAAAAACAAAAAAGCATTGAATCTGTGCAATCATTTGAACTAGATATGGTTCTCGGAACTGGAATTTTTTATTTTTCCTTTCTTATTTTTTATTGAATTTTTTTTGCAGGAATGGCAGTACAGCTCCACCATTTTTTTCCACCCATTAGAGATTATAAATTCAAAGACTTTCCTTCATTTCGTTTTATCACTGCTCATTCTGAATCAAAACTAACCAACTACACTGAGGTTTCCTCCACTTCTTCTTGTCTGTCACCCAAATTTTTAAAGTACACTTCTCAGGTATGTTCCTTCTAATTTGACAATTTATGCTAATCATGTTCAAAGCTCAAACTTTTTTTTCAAAACTTTTGTTTCTTATAGAGATACTGAACGCTTGTGTTTAAATAGCTACATGGTGGTGGTTTTGAAAGTAGTATTAGTAGAGTAAGAGCTTCCCGAAGAGATGAAAGAGTCTTGTCTGATGATGGGAAGAAAAAACGACGAGAAGAATTTAGTGACAGCGATGATGATGATGATGATTACTCATCGAGAAAAGGTAAAGTGAATGACCCCTATCTTATGGATGCTGAAGAGAGACGGGAGTGGAGAATGAAGATTAGAGAAGTGATGAAAAAGTATCCTGATGTGGATGAGGATGCGGAGCTTGATTCTGAAGAAAAGAAGATGAAAATGGAAAAGCTTTTGTCTGATTACCCCCTTATTGTGGATGAGGATGATCCTGATTGGCCTGAAGATGCTGATGGACGGGGCTTTGGATTGGATCAATTCTTCAACAAAATTACTATCAAGAATAAGAAGAAGGATGATGATGATGAGAATTATGATAGTGATAAAGAGATTGTGTGGCAAGATGATGATAGCATTCGTCCAATAAAAGACATTACCACCGCGGGATGGGAGGAGGCTGTGTTCAAGGACATCAGCCCTTTGATTGTCTTAGTGCATAATCGATATAAAAGGTTGGGTTTGGTTTTATTCAAGTTGCTTGATGATTTACTCAAGCTATTTTACATTATTCAAGTAGAGATTTTTTTATTGCTCTTCAGTATTCTTTGAAGGTACACCATTTTCATGATTGTTTTGTGCATCATGGTTTCATTTATAAAAAATAAAGGTTTTTTTTTCATTATTCTATGAAGGTACACCATTCTCACGGCTTCTTATATATATATATATATATATAAAAGTCCCCTATTATTCATTTATTTCCTTGCCCTGTTTAGGAGTGATGCTTTAGATTTTCCAGTGGCCAGGTAGTGTCAGTACAATTAAGCATTGTAGTAGTCATGATTTCCTGTCCTTAATAAAATCCACAAGATGGTATCTATCGAAGTGCAGTAAAGTTCCAGGTTTGGGGAATGCCTTAGGGTCAAGATTTTATTGTTGGCTTTTCTGGGAAGGAAATGCTAGAAATGATAATGGCTTGAACTATTTGTATGCTATAGATATATTTTCCTAGTCCTGTGAAATCCTTCATGATACTATAGTTTTCACTTTCATTCTGCACATTAATGGATGGATCTATGACACATATACAATAAAATTACTGTTAGTCTCACTAAATCTATGTTCTCCCCAGACCAAAGGAAAATGAAAAAATTCGAGATGCACTGGAGAAGGCTGTGCACATCATTTGGAACTGCAGACTACCTTCACCAAGAGTAAGTAGAGTCTTTAATTACGCACCCTTTACCTTTCCTCCCTCCCTAGAAATCTTTGTCTCAAAGTTTTAATATTATATATTCATATGACACAGTGCGTTGCTATTGATGCTGTTGTTGAGACTGAATTGGTCTCTGCTCTAAAAGTTTCTGTCTTCCCAGAAATTATTTTTACAAAAGCAGGGAAGATTTTATACCGTGAGAAAGGTATCTGCTTAATCCCAAGAAATTGTCTGTTCAATTTCTTATCTCTTTTTCAATATATGACTTGAGAACTTTAATATTCTTCTTCTTTAATTGGTGGTGCAGCCATTCGAACTGCAGATGAATTTTCAAAAATAATGGCATACTTCTATTATGGAGCTGGCAGGCCACCTTGTTTGAATGACATTGGAGATAGCCAGGAATTGATCCCATCTCTTCATGTAAGCAGCGGATAATTCTAAAATTGTAGCTGCACTATAACTATTGTAGAGGTGCAAGCTTTCAATAGTTAGTGATGGTAAGATAGGGTCTCGGAGTTTGTTTTTCACAAGAACTGTAAGGGATGTGTGCAGGCAGAAGGTGGTAAAACTAGTGCTTTGTCACATGGAAGAGTCTTGTATTAGGTTATAGGCACAATATTTTCTAGAAAAAGCAATAGGCCAGGGTAGTTTGTATCTTGCTAGGTCTTAACATTTTCAGGCAAGTAATTGAGCAATGGCTTTGTTTTAAGAAAGTTTGAACATTTACAGTTACCTATGAAACCCAGAAGCTGAACCAGAAGTAGATTCCCAGCCAAAATAACCATTGTATTCTGAAGAAGTTCCACCTTTAATGTCTGGTACCGAGTATTCACCTCTGTCATTTGCATCCACATAATTAGACTGCAAGGCTCCTGCGACAAGGGTGTCATCAAATGCTATCATATGGGGGTAGGATAACACTGGCGGCAAAGGTTATCACTCTTCAGTCCATGTACATGAGAACGAGTCAACGCCAGGACAAGCAGGAAGACCGATAAGCAGCATCTATCCATGCATACAATGTTCGCAAGTATTTCACCCGCCATAATTTTCCCTAGCTTGATGGTAATTCCAGTTATGAATTACATGGTGACTTATATAATCCCTCATGTTCCTGGTTTAATCAACTTACATTTGTTTTACAATTTGAGTTGTCTATCTTGTGTGGCTGACAACCAAAATATAAGACGGAATACATAGTTGGCTTTGTTCCGTATGATAACAACATTGAGTTCTGTTCATTGTAGTCTGGTTAGAAAGTTCGCTGCTATTCGTTTTATTAGTAGATATATATGCTGTTTAGTCGTGAAGGTGAGCCAGCCCTATGGCCAATTTGGATTATTCTAGTACTTTTGGAACAGAGTTTAGGGTAAAGATTCAACAAGGTGAATCAACTGCATTAACCACCGAAGATTTCAGAATCTCAAAGTATTCATGACAGATGAATCCTTTTGGTAGATGAGGTGTCCGTTGAGAATGGAAAGTATGCGCCATTATTCTCTGATCATTCTTGAATCACAGTTCTTTTTTTTTTTATATGGAAAATGGGTTTATAAATACAATGTTTATAGGATTTTTATACTCAGAATCTCAGAGTATGATGTCTTTCGCTCCACCTGGAAAGGTCTGGAGGGTTATATTGCAGGGTCTTGCCTTCCACCTACCAAGGTCAAGCCTGCAACCAACCTTTGTATGTCTTCAACAGATAAATCTGTCGGTATAGTTGGGTTACTTGATGCGAGGTTTAGGCCGCTGCATGTATCGTCTACTAAACTGGGTTTGGGCTTTTGACCTAGGTGAGTTCTGTTGGAGATGGGATAAACTACTTGTTTGATACTTCATTTGCATTTTAGAAGTATATTTAAAATACATTTATTTATTTATTTTCTTTAAATTAGATTTTTTATATCAAAAATAATTTAAAATAAATAAAACATTTTAATACATTTCTAAACAATATCAACCACACTTAAAAATGAACATTATGATTCACATTTCGTACTAATATCCAAGATAAGAATCTTTATCTTGGTCCACGTTTTGAGACCAGGTGAGGGTTTATTCCATAAGCATATGCTTCCCAGGGGGGGATATGCCCGCCCCAAGGATATTATATTCTTCATCAGAACTCGGAATCAGTAGACATGAAAGACTCCCAGTGCCTGAAGGTCCCATCTTTTAATTTATTTTTGCAGCCATGAATATATTTGTTGGTAGTCATCTAGTGAACATTGACGGTGGTCATATTATTAGATGACCATCAACGAACACATTCATGATATTGCATGCATATATCATTCTCAGAGCTACACTCGGCGTGCCGCTGCAGCTGCAATAGATTCCATACTCAAAAACCTTGAAGAAGGAGCTAGAGCAAGGTGTGAGTTGTTCCCCTTTCTTTTCTAGTTTGAGATTCCTTTTGTTTTCTGTGTGATTTTCCAAGCCTTGATGAATGGACCCCTGTCACATTACACCCAATCAAACTAGGGAGATGAGCTTGAGCTTGACCATAACGAAGGTTTTTTTTATTTAGATTTGTTTTTCATTAGCTGGGATGTACTGGCATTTTTGTTGTTGCATGGGCGCACGCTTCCTTTCGGACCTATTTTTGTTTCGGGATATTGGAGACCAAGTTCAGAGTCACCAGACAGGATTTTGTTTCTCAAGTATGAAGATTTGAAGGAGACTTTGTTTCATGCAGGAAAATTGGCAAACTTCATGGGACTCGAAGAGTTCTGCTTCTGCAAGGTGTGGTGCAAAACATCATTCACTTGTGTTGTAGTTCTGAAAATCTGAGCAATTTAGGGGTGAAAGCGACCGGCATGTATCACAAGGCTATCTCCCTAATCTTAGAGTGCAAAAAGGAGTCGTTCTTCAGGATAGGATAGATAGATAGATAGATGGCTGGAAGAATTATTTAACGGTCGAGGTTGCATAACAGAAGTTAGGTGACTCAGGAATTACACTATTAATAGCATTTGATCATTGTAAATTTATTTTAAAAAGAACCATAATCAAATCATTATGAAACCATCTCTCTATCCCGTCACTTCAATCAAGTATACTTGTGTCCTGAAACACTAGCAGCCCTGGTATTAAGAGAGTGAACTTACCATTGATGGGCAACAGAAATCAAAATCCAGGAGTGACCATGTTTGTAGCTTATACTTGCTATGATAAGTATACACTGTTGTTTACAATATACGTTTCCGAGAATAGAATTTGCATTGTAGGTAGAGTAATTTCTTCATGTTGCTTAATGATTCAAGAGTGAAGAATGCGCTTAAACATCTCATGGTTTCATGACGACTTCACCCTAAGACTGACTTAAGATTGTTTTTAATCTTGACTTGACTGGAACCCATAGCTAAATTTGGAGTTGGAGCTTCAAAAGTCTGGACGAGTAGAGAAATCAACCCGCCGTGACATAAATATGGACTGCTCCATTAATGGGGGAAAGCTTAGCTTTTTCAAGTCAATGCACAACCAAACCAAACTCGCCAAGACTTGCTAGGAATCTTCTGCAAAAAGCATATCAAGAATGGCAATAAATCAGGCCTGTTGAATCACTCAATGCACTCATATCCGATCCAATGCCCTCATAATTATATTGTAATGTATACTAAAATCGCTTGGGAAAAACACAACGGATAATCCCACAAGGTTTTTGCCTCTAAAAACCAGCCAAATGCCTAGCTATGAACGGTGTTCTTGTCATTCTATACATAGCATTAATTGGGGGTGTATTTATCTTTTTAAACATGCTATATATAGTAGATCATAAAAGGATACGCAAAAGGTTTTTTTGCAAGGTAACATAACCATAACCAAATCATAAATGAAAAGTTATGTTATATTCACTAATGGTTAATGGCGAAGAGTGGCGGGGTATTTTTATAATGATTTTTCTTTTTTCTTTTCATAATCCGTGCCAAAGCAACTCATTAGGGTTGGGAGCATGGAATTAAACAAAAGCCTGTTCTTAAAAAGTATAATTACTGTAAAAACTGCAACGAAAAATGAAGAGAGGAAAGAACATTGTTTTAGTAGTAAGATGTATGTTTCTTACCAACTTCTTAATTTCCAATGGAAGAAGACCAAATCCTTACCAGCAAGCATGCGGCATGCGCTCAAGACGAACCTTTACAAATATGAGAGCTCATGCACAACCTTATTTTTATACAGTTGACCTCACCAAGTTTGGACGAGGAACATTACAAGAAAAAAAAAATAAAGGGAAGCGATTTTCACATAACAGGCACATTGAGCAGAACTACATCAAAAAATTACAGATTACAGTGGAGGGGGGGATCAAGAATATCTTGCGACATTTGATACCAGAAGAAGCTTCATTTCTAGGCATTTTTATCCAATAAGGCTACACTCTTTGGCTCCTGAACCTTACAAGTCTCTTTGTTTGAGGAGAAGCAGCTGCTGTTGAACGATCTGCCAGCGACGAAAATCCACCTGAGAAATCTTCTTGAACAGACCAAGATCTCTGGTGATCTTTTTTCTGAGAATGTTTCTTCTGTATGGATGGTTCCAAATGCAGCTCGCCTTTTGGCGCTTCGTGAATGTAGAAATTCGAGATGTTGTAACTCAGTGCAGCACCGGATGAAAGGCACTCATAGTGGCTGCGAGTTGTTTTCTTCCTGAAAGCTTTGTAAACCAAAGGAATTAGGCCCTCCATCAAACCACACCTTCAACCTTCTTTTCTCTGTTTGGCTCTTCCCTTTCCCATGTGATGATTGCAGCTACAAAGCAAATGTTTGAATAAGGTTTGGGGTTATAGACTTTAGAGCTTGGGGGGGGTAGGTGGGGATGTGAGAGCGATACACCACTGTCCATAACTTTTATTGGATGTGGGGATTAAAAGTCCCACACGTCTACTTGGATCTTAAGACTTTCACAAATAAAACTTCCCGTATTCTATAATCTTTCCATGAGATCATCATTATCTTTGCAGCCAAGTAGAGCCAAATCATGTATGGAGACTGGATTGTATCCTTTCGCTGACCTGGTCAAGTTGAGTGAGTCCGCACATAAACCATCTCAATAAATAATCTGGCTACCTCCCAATGAGGTTTGAATTGGCAAACTCATCTCCGATGACAAAATACAAGTTAAAAACAAACACTCAGGCACAAGAAAGCATGGACATTTTACTGTAATATAGAATTTGACCACTTCAATTAAACTTGTAAAGAACTATTACAACCACCCAAATATTCCACCACTTGTTATAGCTGGCTGCTAAGACTATGTTTCGTCTGTCACTTCTAGTTATAATTATAAATAATGATTAGTTATTGTGCTATGATAATCCAAGTTGATTTGGTTGATATCACATCAAAATGCTGTCATCTATTGACTATTGGCGGCACAAATGAAGCTTCTACTCTCCATCGATTCTGTCAAGCAGAGTGGCCTTAATCCATACCTCCCTTCACTACAATCCATTGATGATCACAGCCGGCGTTGATGGGTGGACTGATTAAACATAATGTTTTATATGCCTTTGTTATTGTTTACCTAATCATCTTTAGGAGATGTGGTGATGGTGACTTGGAAGCTTCAAGCATATATAAGAGTCCTCTGCGTTTTTCTCCTTTCTTTTTTTATCTTAAAACAGCATAAACGATTACCAAATACTCCGTTTTGATTTTGTCAAATTAAGATGCAAGTATGATCTGCACAAATGTAATCAGGGACTGTTTCTTGGAAGATTTAACCTATGATGTCTGCATGACATGGCATCCAACTCTGGATAAGTTTAAACAAATTACTTGAGTTGACAAGCAATGCAAATGCACAATTAGACGCATCTCTATATGATCTTTCCTGTAGGATCAACGTCTTGAATCTCAGATCAAGACGCGATCTGATTATCCCAGGGGCAAAAGAAAAGGGTAATGATGATAAAGAGCTAGAGCCCTCCAAAAGATCATTTTCAGTTTACTTAGATTCAGTCTACTAGAATGTCATGGTCCATGTTCTTTAGTTCAATAACCAAAATTTAGGTTCTCTTGACATTATCAAGGGTTTCTTCAGGTACAAATTTCCACAGATATCCTTGTTCGTAGAAGTGATAAATAATTGGCTAATCAGTCGAAATTGTAGACTTTGTAAGATGCTTCAAGTATTCTGGTATTTCCAAACTGAAAGGGCTGGGCATAATGGACCGTTCGTTCATCCCTCTGGCCAGCCAGTGACGCTGCACAATCACGGTCAATTAAGATTGTGTTTGTTTCTCGGAATTCACTTTCCAGGAATTCACTTTCCAAATTTTCCTGTGTTTGTTTGTTTTCTGAAAAGTTGGTCAACGAAAAACGCTTTTCAGTCAAAGAAGAATTTGACTTGGTTTTCAGGAAAGTGTTTTCTGCCCAAATTTTTCGGAAAACACTTTCCAAAAGTTGTGAAAAATTTAAAAATATCATTATTTGCTGATTATATCAAATTTGATCCTCAAACTTTTGATTGCTATATATAATTTGTTTTGAATATTTATTTTTCAATTCCATCTCTTAAAATTTAATTTTTATATTAATTTTGGTCCTTATTTTTATAATTGTTATTTGCTTTTTCTTATCATTTTTTATTGAAATTTTTAATCTATCAAATTTGGTCCTCATTTTTTTTATTGTTACTTATTTTATTTGAAATAATTTATGAAATGTTTATTATTATTATTTTAATTTATTCACCTTTCATTTTTTTTTAATTTTTAAGATTTGATCTTTATTATTTTGATCTTTATTTATTTTATTTGAGATAATTTATGAAATTATATTTTTTTTTCAATTTCGAATTTCAATTTCATTCTCATTCAACTTTTTAATTTGTAAGATTTGTTCCTCACTATTTTAATAAACTTGAAAAAAAAATAATTTATTAATAAATTATTTTTAGTTAATTTTCCATAACACAAACAAACATTGAAAAGTGTTTTCCAGTTCATTTTCCATAACACTGCCAAACATCGAAATTCACTTTCCGAGAATTCACTTTCCAAAGCAAACAAACGGGGCCTAACAGATCTCTCAACCTATGTTTACCACCCATTTTTTCCTTTGCTATGCTGCCATGTCCCTAACACCTTTTGCCCGTCTTTTAACCCGGTAGGAAAATAAAAGCCATGAACAAGCAGAAAGACATATTTCTGAGGTCCAAGACATCAAATGAGTTGTGAACAATTTAGCAATGGAATAAAGAGTGTGAATGGATTTCATGTAACAATGAATATCAATATTTAAACCACGTAAAGTCGAGAGAACTACAACTGAATACAAATTGTGTAACTATTACAATCTCGATCCTTAAGAACCACCTTTGAGCTGCCTTAAGAACCACCTTTGAGCTAAAGTTTGCTAGAGTTTCTCTGGTTGAATGAAAAGCAAAGGAGAGAAATTATACTTGAAACAAATGGTTCTTGTAGCAAAGGGTCCAATCTGAATCGTCTGAACAAACAAGACCACCTCCATCGGTGCTTATGGACTCTGCACATGAACATGGTGGCTGAGAAGGGAGGCTATCCTTGGTTTTGTCACTTGTTTCCTGTTCCTTCATTACATATTCAGTAGATCTATAACCGTTAATTGAAATGCGATCAGTTGCTGCATCGATATTGAGCTCAGGACTCTTATGAGATTTTGAGCAATCAATTATGCAGGCACTGCCATCATCCTCTTCATCAGACAAGTATCTACAACAATCAAACTCATCCATCTCAAAAATACGACTTACCAATCCTTCCCTCCAAGATATTCTCATCTGAGATTGTGATACATTCTCGATTGTAGAATTAGAAAACCAAGAAGCCCGATCATCCAGAATTTTGTGAAACTTGGAAAGATCGACTGAATTGGAAGGCATGGTCAGAGAATCAAATCGAAAACTTGAATTGGTTGGATCCCATATTGACGCATGGCTCTTGGGAGATAAACTAGTCATCTGAAGATGCTCAGCCACTGAATTGAGTTCAGAATCAAAGCGACATTTCTTTCTATTACCATCTACATGTAACCAAAATGCATCAGCTCGTCTATCTGAGCTTGAATCAGATTGGGGAGTCTGGATTACATTTCCACTACCCAACGAGCCTATGGAGAATGGAGAGTTCTCTCCATCTAGGACATGGTGATTCTTCGTCTCTTCTTCTAAAGGTGAAACAGCAAAGTCATCGCATAATGGAGTTTCCAGAAATCCTTGAAACTCAGGGAGAGGGAGCTCACAGGGAGAAAGCAAAGAAGCACTCCTCCTCTCAGCATTAACATCAGAGATACTTATGTTAGTACTTGTATTGCACAAATTCGGTGAAAAGCCACCAAAGCCGGATGAAATTGAAGCAGGATAATTGTGTGTGTCACGCTCCTCCAATCTCTGAAAACCGCATAGCCTGTTTCGAGAATTCTCCTTCTGTTCCTCGTCCTCCTTATCGCAGGGTGATAAAAGCCAATGCATTGAAGCTTCAATAGGCAAAGGCAACACAGAAACAGCAGAATTCTCAAAATGCGCTACATCATTCTCTTGTCCAATATCCTCATCACTATCAAAACTACCGAGTGTTTTAGCTTCTCCACCAGCGAGCATCCCTCTAGGCCTACACTTCCTCTTGTCAGTGACCCCAGACACAACATGACCAGCACCATAACAAGTAGCAGGAGTAATCGTTATCCCTGTCAGTGGCTTCACAGATGATTCACATTGTATCTCTGGTGACACTGAGGGCTGAACTGGAGGTGTCTTGGTATTGCTACTTGTTGATTTTGAGTCAGTATTACAATTCGATGATTTCTCATAAAAATCACCATTCATAACCTTATCATCAACTCCAAGATTCAAGCCAGACCCACTGACCACTTTACACAAAGGAGTCAAATTTGCTTCACTACCCTCACACACTCCATCAATTATCACCTTTTTCGACTCTCCAGACCCAGATTTCAGCTTATTATTTACTAGACTGCCACTTGATTCTGAAAAGGAAGAACCTTTAGCATTTGCAATTTCATTTCGAGAACAAGGGCATTTCTTACCAGATTGCCATTGGTGCAGACATGGAGGATGGTTTCTCTTCGCCTTCTCCACATTTTTTGAAATGGTTTTCTCAAAACGTTTCTGCCTTGATGAATTCTCCTTAGTGGGTCTCATCATATTAAGAGCCGACCTAGGAGTTTTTGAGGAAAAGGGTTTTGCTTTTATCAGTCGTTGATTATAAGTGCTATTATTGAAAGGAGTTTTTGCAGTCCTGGAAAAAGAAGAGTGAGAGAGAAAGAACCTGAGACAGCCCTTGGGAGCTTCAATGGAGGATAAAGAAGAAGCATTGCTGGTGTTATCATTGCTGGTGATATCAATGCCACCATTATTGAGATCTTGAAGTGGGTTTCTTCTAAAGCTTGGCAGAGGCTGTTTCTTTCTCCTATGGGTCTTGGAGGGTTGCTCTGGGAAAGCAGTTTGGCGTTTTTGCTTGTGGGTTCTTGATGATTGGTTCATTTGGCGAGAGAGTTGAACAGGGAGAGATCTAAAGCCTCAAAGGGGAGAGAATGAATGAGTGTTTTTAGCAGGGATTTGACTGGTTTGATTTGAATTTGGGGGGGTTTGCCTTTCTCTGAGTTTTTTTTTGTGGGTGTGTTCTCCTGAAATACCGTTGAATTAATTGCAGGTTAAGTGGGCCCAGATTTGCTGAGTTTTCAACCACAATTACATTTGGCTTTTGTTTTGCTCTATAAATTATTTTACCTTGCTGGTTGATTTGTCTAGTGCTTGGGTAGTGTGTATAGGATGGGAGATTCACACCTTAACCTGCAGGCACACCTATGGTAAGCATGATCTATAAGTTATCGCCTTGTTGCTGTTAGTCTTTCAATGCCGAGGGGTGCTCATCATCTTCTCCCCCTCCAAAAAAGTATCGCTTGAAACAAGTAAGGTATACTGACCAAAAAGAAAGACACGAGATCTCTTAAATGTTAATTGAAACTAAGAACTTGGAAATAAAAATGCAAGTTCAACATGAAGATGACCACATTTCGGAGGATCAGTCACCACATACGAGTGTCTCTATCACTGGTTAGTTAGTTATATAGATATGCTGTGCACAAAAACTAGCTATTAATCATCTTCTTTTGCAGCATCCTCTCGAGCTTGGGGTTTGGGCTGGAGATTGGGACGAAGAGTATGGATCTAACACTTGCTAGTCCCAAACTATTCATGACTAGAAATGTTGATCATGTAATTTGTCCAACTTTATCCAGGGTTGAGGATGTTGAAGAGAGTGACAGCATATTAATCGTCTTCTTTCTTTTGCAGCATCCTCCCGAGCTTCAAAATGTGGTCTGTCATTTTATATATCCAGACGGCAAGGCCGATTCTAAACCTGATGTATTTGGTGGTCCATGCCAGGCTAAAACTCAGTTCACCATTGATGGAACAAGGCTAAACCTGATGTCTTTTCTATATATATATATAATTAGAGCTGTTTTGAAATGAATTGTAATGATAACTTTCTTATAAAACAAAAATGGATGGGAAATCCCAAACTGTTTGCTGAACATGCATGGTTGATTGCGTTGCTCGTGGTCAATAAAACCAGTACTGTCAAGGTCTGGAGTCAATGCTTGGTTGTTGCATTCTATTTCAAGGCATTTAGATAAAGATGGATGGATGGATGGCGTGTGCTCTCTCTTTTCTTCTCCTCTTGCACATGGCAGCACACCTCCGGAACTTACAGCTTGATGGATTGAGTTAACATTTGTTTCCCGTTAGACATCATTAATACAACACGCAAATCCTTGCCCCAAGCAACACCCAATTTCTGCATCATTTCATCATCTTCAACATCGTCCTCCAAAGATTGCTTTTTTACTTTTTAATACAAAACAAATGCCCACCTTCTTGATGTACGGACCGGAGGTACGGCTTTGCCTCTATTGAATACATGATCAATTAATTATTAAAATGGCTAACTTGATGGCCATGTTTTAATTCGTTGGTTACTAAAACAACAAGGAAAATAATGAATGCTGCCCAACTCCAAGTAATTTGGCCCTCAAACAAAGAAGAAAACATCAATCGGGCCACCCACCTAATTAATGGATGATCATGTTATCTAATTAACCCTTACATCAAGATTCTTTTCCTTTAAAATCAACCACACACAATCATATATATATATATATAGTGGCAGGATGAACTTCAGTCGGTATCGGCGACATTCACGGCACCAAGCACTCCATCCATCCGGGTCTCGTCCAGTCCACGCATCACATGGAATGAGAGACGGCGGGAATTCATCGTGGCTCGCTAGCTCTTGCAATATTCTTACTAAATGTCTCATCACCGATCTCCTACGTAAGCCACCACCGTATATACCAATCCCGGATCAGAACTTGGAGAAGAAGAAGAAGAAGAAGACAGGATCATGCTGCAATCCACATAGCTAGGCAATGCTCTTACTTCTTCCTTAAGTACTGAAGATGAGTCGTCATGACTTGTACAAAAATGCATGTGCGCCCGTACATACATCGTCAATCTAAGTACACATGGAGACGTGCATATAATAAAAGCTAAAAGTTTGGCATCCTTCATTAATTCATAATTATAGGAAGCTGCTCGCAAACATTAATATTATATCCCTAGCTAGCTACAACTCTTTGATCCCTATAAATATGCGATCCATTAGTTTTCAGCCAACAGAAGTGCCTAGCTACCTTCATGCATCCTAATTTCTCTCCTTAAATTTTCTTATAGTAACACAGCAAGAATCCCTTCACGATGGCTAAGTTTGTTGTTTCTTATGTGGTACTCTCCTTTTTCTACGTTTTTCAACTGTCAAATGCAGCTTCTACGACCTATAATGTGATGAGGTTTGGTGCAAAACCGGACGGCAAAACTGACGCAACCCAGCCCTTTCTTAAGGCGTGGTCAGCTGCGTGTAGATCCGCTACTCCACCCACAATTTACGTGCCTAAGGGAAGGTACCTGCTCAAGGCCATAGTGTTCAGAGGTCCGTGCAAGAGTAAGATTACGTTTCTGATAGGTGGAACCCTTGTGGCTCCTGCAGATTACCGTGCCCTGGGCAACTCAAGGTACTGGATTTTGTTCATCAAGATTAATCGAGTGTCTGTCATTGGTGGCACCCTTGATGCTCAAGGTGCTGGCTTCTGGGCCTGCAGGAAATATCGAAAGAATTGTCCTGTTGGAGCTAGCGTAAGTAAATCTACAGTTTGCAATATTGCTTCTACATTAATTAAGATTCATGTGAGCAGTCCGCCCTTGGTATTATGGTATCTGTCTTTCAGCTGAACACAAACCTTAAATAAATCAACATAGTTTTTGGTTACTTAATTTCTCCAAATATAAAAGAGGAAGACAAATTATTTATTTTATACATCTCATCTCATCTCTGCAGCCACAATCTTTATTTCCATCTTGATATCCTCCTATTCGCATGAATGGACTTTTTTTTTGACAAGAAAAATGAAAATAAATATTTGTTTTATCTCTCAACTGGATCTCTCTGTTATGCGCGCAGTCGTTAACATTCAACTGGGCAAATAACATCCTGATTAGCGGCTTGACATCTATCAACAGCCAATCAATTCACCTTGTTATTAACGGCTGCAAAAATGTTGTGGTCCGAAATGTAAAGGCAATTGCACCAGCCGAGAGCCCTAACACGGATGGCATTCACGTGCAAATATCGACCGGAGTTACAATCACCGGCAGCACTCTTCAGACGGGAGATGACTGCATATCGATTGGTCCAGGCACTAGAAACATGGTAATGAGCAACATCAAGTGTGGCCCAGGACATGGTGTCAGGTAATCTATTAATGATCAACCAATCTCTCTCTCTCTCTCTCTCTCTCTCTATCTATCTATCTATCTATATATTATTGATCAAGAATTAACCACTGTAGCTTAAATATTGCAAGGAATCCTAGTACGTAACTTCTGATTGATTTGTCGAACCTCTTACAGCATTGGAAGTTTAGGCAAGGAAATCAACCAAGATGGTGTGGAGAATATAATGTTAACAAATTCAGTCTTCAGTGGCTCAGACAATGGTGTCAGGATAAAATCATGGGCCAAACCCAGCAATGGATTTGTGAGGAAGGTCGTCTTTCAGAACCTGATTATGAAAGATGTGAAGAACCCAATTATCATCGACCAAAATTACTGCCCTGGCAACACAGGTTGTCCTCGTCAGGTAATTCGTTGCTACAGCATTATGAACAAGCTAATTATCTCTCTGGTTAATTAACTCATAATTACAACCAGGGTGAAATCTAATCACTGTGTTTTATATGTGTAATAGACTTCTGGGATTAAGATTAGTCAGGTGACATACAAAAACATCCAAGGAACATCAGCAACAGCAAAGGCAGTAACATTTGACTGCAGCCCCAGTCATCCATGCAGAGCAATCAGATTACAAGACATAAAACTTACTTACAACAATAAAGCAGCCACATCATCATGCAAGAACATAGGTGGAACAAGCGCTGGAGTGCTTATGCCTAAGAGTTGTGTATAATTAACAACTAATAATTAGAATATATTATTAAGATTCATGAGTCGGTCCATATATACTCAATAAAGTTTATTATCTCTGTTTAATTTATAGAAAAGAGAAAAGAAAGGGAAATGAATTGGATGGCGTAAGTTTAATTACTGGGATTAATGAGTGGGTGAAACACACTTTATATATGTGTGTGAGCTGCTATTAAAGCTCACTTGATTGAGTGCGGCAATAAACCCCACCGGTACAGATATTGTTCTTCAATTATATGTAAAAAGAGCTTTGTATTTAAATATTATTGCCCATTAACCTGATCTCCGGTAATTGTGTTACCAGTTATTTTTAGATTTATAGTGTAGTGTGTGTGTATATTGCTTGAAAATGTAATTTTTAAAGGTTTTTATTTTTATTTTTGACACCAACACATGAAAATCATTAGTATTTCTTCTAGCCAAACCCACCCAAATATACAATTCAAAATACAAAAACAAATTGTACTTGAGAATATTGTTTTGGTTTTTTAATCAGCGTTTTTTTTTTAAATATCTCAAATTCTTTTTAATTAAAAGATATAGATAGTTTCAGATTATTTTATATATTTTCTAAAATCATTTTAGAAATTCACATTTGAGAGTGCCTAATATTGAGTGATGTGGCAACATATGGGGGCTAATAGAAAACTCCTTTGACCATCTTCATCAGCATCTTCTCTTCTTCTAGAAACAGGTTTACCAGATTGAACATGGAGAAGAAGAAAAAGAGCAGTCAATGGGCTTAATTTCATGTTTCCGTTCTATAAATGTTTGTTTGACCATGCATTGCCATTCATATTAATTAAACAAGGGAGACGGCTACAATTTATCTTCTTCTTCTTCTTTTCCCAAAAAATACAAGGGGCAGTTTTCTGGTCAATTTTTCATGGGACTATTGGAGAAGCATATTTTTGGTCAAATTAATTCGGTGAGGCAGGACGTATATATGGTTCTATCCAATCCAATGGACTCTATTATAAGAAGACAACGCTGGAAAATAAATATAAGAAAAGGCAAAGAACCGAAAGCTATATATATATATATATATATATATGAGTCAGCAGATATTTTGATCCAAAATAATAAAATAAAATAAAAATAAAAATAAAACATAATTAATATTTAATAGATCGACAAGCCAGCAACCCCATTATCAAGTCGTAAATGTTGACAAATGAGATCCTTAACTTGCTTGACTGGAGATGATCATCCAGACCCTAATGAGCTAGCAGGTGGTCTAGTAGATGGTGTGTTGGCAGTCATTAATATTTTAATTAGCAGTTGATTTCTGGGAGTGGCTTTAACCATCAGTCAAATTAAGATGGGCTCCCTTTCAAAGATGCCCTGACCATGTTGTCATGTACAAAATCAAGCCACCCCACGTCTCTCAGCAAACTTGAGGTGCATGCCACCTCACATGATATATTAGGAATTGACTTGCTGTGTTGATTTTATATTAAGCTTTGAGCCGAAAATAAAAAACAAAAAGCAAAAAGCAATTGAAAGGATTATGAAAGAATCGTAGAGGATTTATTTATTTATTTTTAATGATTGGTTTTGTTCTTAGACTCATGTTTGCCGACCAACCCAATCTTCACACCTAATTAAGCTCCCTCGATTCACTTCGCGTGCTCTCGCCTCCATCCGGGCTGAGTGGATTCTTTTACGTGTGCATTTGGTATTGTCATTTAAATTATTTTTATAAATATGAATATTAGCATATTAAAATTATATGCAGGTATATAACCAAAGAAATCACATGAAAACCATATTTTGAAGCAAGGAATATTTTTGAAAAATAAAAGATTACCACGATGCAAAACGTACACTCCACCATGTGCATCGGTGCATGTGATCTTGTGCATGGTTGTCAAAATTGCGATCTTGCGAAGGGGTTTCGAAAAATCGGATCGTAAAATCATAAAATCGTACCTGAATTTTTCCGTACAAAAATCATAAAATCATAACTAAAATCGTGTAGGTAAAAAAATCGTAAGTAAAATATTTCCGAATACAATTTAATATAATTATGGTCATAAAATTTCATTAGTTAAGGTTCATACGTGATTCAAAATAACTTAAAAATACATTACAAAATAATTATATCCATAGAATCTCATTGGGTAAAAACTAACAAATTTAAAATATATATATTTTGTTGATGTGCTATATAAATTAAAATCAGTCTCATGACCGTCATTTTCCTCGTTATTTTTAATACATTCAACAAAAGCATTACTATTGAAAGGCTTATTAGTACTAATACTGGTACCAACACTGATATTGCTAGTACTAGCTTCAACTCTAACAAATTATTTTGATATCAGGACATGAAAATGATTTAAAAACATTAAAAAAATTAATTTAAAGTATAATATAAAAAAATATTTTTTTCAAATATTTTAAATATAAATTTTAAAGTTAACATTTTCAAGATGATTATACACACACACACACAGACGACCCCCCTCCAGTTTTAAAATTCTGAAACTTTACAGAAAGAGGGGGGCGATGTCTTTTAAAAATATCAAACTTTTGCAGATCGTAAAATTGGAACGAGTTTATCCGATTTTACGATTTTAAATGAGTTTGATCGAGTTTGACCAAAATCGGTTTTTCTACCCGAGTTAACAAAATTTGATGAATTGACTCGCAAAATCATACGATTTTGGGAGTCAACTCGCGATTTTGATAACAATTATCGTGTGATTAACATGAAGGTAGATGTCGTTATGACGATTTTTAGAAGGTGGCAAAATCTGACAGTCTTTCCTCAACTAGGATTTTGTGTCCTTTTCTAATGTTACTGTGTTTTGTGTTTGAGAATAATATAAATCATATTATGGGACCTCACCTACAAGCTTGAGTTTTTAGGTGAGATGGTTCCTTAACATGGTATCAGACTCAGCGGTCACGAGTTCGAATCTCACCACCCTCATTTTATTTGATAAAAAAATAAAGCACAAAGTGATGTGGGCATCTGCAAATTTCAAGCTCAAATGGATTTCACTTGAGGGGGTTATTAGAGAATAATATAATCATATTCTGGGATCTCACTTACAAGCTTAAGCTTTTAGGTGAGATGGTTTCTTAACATTTTGAAATGCTTTTTTTTATTTTAGAAATATATTTATTAAATTCAGATTTTTTATTTATCTTTCATATTAGTATATTAACAAAAAACAATTTGATTTTTTAAATAAATAAACATTTAAATTACATCCAACTATAGATACAACTATAATATCAAACACAAGTGAGATTCGTTATTAGGTTGGCACTCCTATTATTTTACAGGTTTTCGTGTTACTTTTCAATAAAATACTTAGAGATTATCAATCTATCTTTTCTTTTTTAAAATCAATAGTTTGAATTATTATTCAGACTAACTAAATAAGTTGGCTTTATTTGAATCATATGAGAAACAAAAAGGACTATGATATCAAACCAGAGAATACATACATACATACAAAACAATCAATGAAGATCCAATATATAAATAAATAAAATAACACACTTTCAACCTGCATGCAAACCGCGTTTGTGATATTCTATCTGTATGTACGCGGTCAATGAAGAAAGAAGAAGATAAGAGCCTGCTGATCGTTTGAGACCACAACTTTTTATGCAGTATCCGGGTCCTCTACGTGAGTGAGGATATTCTTGTCCTTTAATAGAGATTAGGGTTTCAAATTCTCCTCCTCTTCTCGTATGAAACCGGTCATTTGAGGTGTATTTTTACATTTTCAGGACTCACCCTAGTATAAACATAGATTAGTTTAGACCAGAACAAAAAAAATCTTTCTGCAATTAGCATGAGCCAAATCGGTCGGTGAAGGGTGTGCTACGACCTCCGTATCCACACGCATAGTTTTTTCTTTTTTCTCAACGCTGTGCCCACCCCACCCCACCAGTTACACGATACGACAAAAGTGTGTGCTGGTCGAGCAACGTTGAAGGATGGATCCTTGTGAGATATTTTATGGATGAAATCCATCTTTATATTTCACTTGGAAAATATTTATTTTTAATAAAGATGATAATAATTGAATGATACTGTAGATGTCATAAAATAATTTATGAGTTGGAAATAGTTCTTAGTAAATAAATTCATTTTAAATGCTGACTATAAAATATCTTATATTAACCATTTTTTATATAAATTGTTCTTACACCAAATAAATAATTTAAAGCCTGTGTCCAGGAGTCTTCAAATTGAATTTGCAACCTTATTTAAAATTGTAAGGAAGAAAAAAAAGTATATCGTCTCAAATAATACATGTATACTCTCCTTAATGATTACTAAATATATTCAAAAATTCATTTTCTTCTATTTTTTAATATAAATATATCAAAATTATCAAATCAATAAATAAAAAATATTAGCATAAGAAGATTACAGATAAAACACACTAACTCAAGACGACCACTCTTTTCAAAACGTAGATCATCAAATAAATTAATTTTATGGAAAGTCAGCTGATTTCAAGTTCAGTACAAGAAGAATACATCTCTCTCTCTCTTGAATACAGTTTTGAGGTTTGAAGCTTTCTTTCATTGTCACAAGTATAAATAAAGCAGCTGCTTGTAAATCATTAAAAAGCAAAAAGATTCCATTTTTCAGCAGTTCACTTGAAACAAAAGCATCGTTGGAGAGAGAAAATGACAAAAACAGCTGGTTCCTGCTGATATTTTTTCCCCTTCAGCTTCTTAGTTGTCAAAACAAGTTAGATTTTGCTGAGCTTCTTGGTAATCGCTTGCTGGGGTTTTGATATTTTGTATTGTGGTGGAAGTTGAAAGTTTCAGTTGTTGGGATTTACTTTCTCGCGTCGGGTATTGAACTTTCACTTCACTCTCTGGGATTTCTTGACAAGTGAGGAGGGAAGTGTTGAAAATACACAGTGGATGGATGCTGTTCAGTTTGACTTGTCAAAGTTCGAGACTTTATCACCCCCAAGACGTTGGTGACCGTTTTTTGTAAGTTTAGGAACTGGGTTTTCAAGTATATACAATAACTGTTATTATTTCTTAAGGATAAGATAGACTGAGATTTGTATGAAATTCATGTTTGATCATGGGTAAATGGAATCGAGTACTTGGCTTTAGAATCAAGATTTAGAGTATGATAAAGGAAGTGTTTTTGAATTGAGAGTTGCTCGTTACCGGACATTTTTTCTGTATGACCATGGAGAAAGGAAAGTAATTTCTGGGTTTCAAAGTTAAACAATCAAGTTTTCAGTTAGAAGCAAGGGATTAAAATTCTGAGATTGATTGATAAGCCTGTGAGATACTGTGTGTGATCACCATGAAGAAACAAAGCAGCTTCAACGGGAGAATTATGGAAAAGCAGCAGAGTTTCAGCGGAGTAACTGAAAAACAGAAGGTGTTTGAAAAGCAAGTGAGTTTTCAAGGAATACCAGATAAACAGAAAGTTTTGGAAAAACACCCCAGTTTTCTAGGTGTAGCAGAAAATGGGCCAGCTTCTCATAGAGTGATGGAAAAACACCCCAGTTTTCGTGGAGTAGAGAAGGGTTTTCGTGGATTTCTGGATAAACAGAAGGGTTTTCGTGTAGTGATGGAGAGACAACTTAGTTTTATTGGTGGTGGTGAGAGGAAAAAGACTAAAGACTCACCTGGAAAGCGAGGTGACTCGCAGATTCATTTGGCAGCACGTACTGGGAATTTGAGTACAGTTAGAGAGATACTTCAGAATTCTGATGGTACTGATTCGAAGGCTCTGTTGGCAATGCAGAATCATGAAGGAGAAACTCCTCTTTATGCAGCTGCAGAGAATGGGCATACTGAGGTTGTTGCTGAAATGCTCGAATCCATGGACCTGGAGACTGCATCTGTTGCAGCTAGGAATGGGTATGATCCATTCCATGTGGCTACAAAGCAGGGTCATCTTGGTAAGAAATCATTCTGATTTTGCACTTCGTTACCTTTTGTTCTTCAATAATATCTTGGTAGGATTTTTTTTAATAACAGTTGTTAACTCACATGAACTGACAAAACAGCTCCATTCTTTCCATGTATCATTTTTCCTATGATTTAGTCTCATTCTTTGCATGCTGTCAAACTCTTTCATGTACTGACAAGAGAAGAGAACCTCAATTAAGTATTATGCAAATCATATCGAGAAGATAATAGAATCACCCAATTTCATGAGATATGCCAGGTTTTTTTCATATGAGCCACAGGGATAACTACCCTGTTTGAGATTCAAAGCAATGGGTATGGATGCTTGAACCTGATAATGCAAGACTTTCTAGAGTTTGGAGTGATGGGCATGATATTAGAACTCAATGTAGTTTCAAGCCTTCTCATCTCTAGTATTTTTTAGTCTCTCAATTTATCTACCTGTGTGCATGTTCTTGCTCTTTCTGCTTAGGAATCTTTCTAGTATTGTTTCTTTTCCATCAGCAACTTAACTTGAGCATTAGGGTCGAATTCATTGTGGATAGTAACATGAATCCTAATCCTCTGTGCTGCAGATCTCAGCTGATTTATTTCTTGTATGATGCTGCTAGAGTTTTGCATTGATTATGAACCCACTGCAAACCTTTTTATCCTATATTGAGACTAGAGGCTGTGTGCGGTGTAAACAAGAAAAACAAATTTTGTGCATTAGGGTCGAATTCATTGTGGATAGTAACATGAATCCTTTTCCTCTGTGCTGCAGATCTCAGCTGATTTATTTCTTGTATGATGCTGCTAGAGTTTTGCATTGATTATGAACTCACTGCAAACCTTTTTATCTGATATTCAGAACCTTTTTATCCTATATTGAGACTAGAGGCTGTGTTGCGGTGTAAACAAGAAAAACAAATTTTGTGCATTGGCTATATGCAATGCAGGATAAAATTTTATGCTTAAAAAAACTCTGGTTGTCACTTCTAATTTTATCAAACCTTGCAGATGTCTTGAGGAAGCTTTTGAGTGTATTCCCCAACTTGGCCATGACAACAGATCTATCATGTACAACTGCTCTACACACTGCTGCAACTCAAGGGCACATTGATGTAGTCAATCTTCTTTTAGAAACAGATGTAAATCTTGTTAAGATTGCCCGGAATAATGGTAAGACTGTCCTCCATTCATCTGCAAGGATGGGGCACTTGGAAGTTGTGAGGGCCCTTCTACTCAAGGATCCAAGCACTGGTTTTAGGACCGATAAAAAAGGTCAAACGGCATTGCACATGGCTGTGAAAGGGCAAAATGAGGAAATTGTGCTGGAATTGCTAAAACCTGACCCCTCTGTTATTCATGTGGAAGACAATAAGGGAAACACAGCATTGCATGTTGCAATAACAAAAGGCCGTGCTCAGGTACTCCCTCATTTCTTTATCTTTCACCCTTTCTTATTGAGTTAGATGCATGTCTAAGAGACTACAGCGATGCAGGATGTGCTCTATGATAAAGTCTGTTTCATCATGAGCATCATGTAGTGAGGCATATATTGTTCAAGCATGAACTGTGGTGATCATTACAACTTAGGTTCTCTATAGATTACATGAAAACTTTTTGTAGATTTGTTATGATTACGGCTCTAGTTGCACAGCAACTGTTGACCATCATATCCTTGGTAGGTTTATCCTCTCACTTTCTGTTAAATCCAAACAACTTTCAGAAATGATAAATGCATTAGGTGCAACTTTTATTTGTTTATATGTTCAACACTCCATTTCTCAAACAGTGTTGGTAATAAATTGCACTGTTGACCATCTTATCCTTGCTAAGTTTTATCTTCTCACTTGCTGTTAAATCCAAACAGCTTTCAGAAATGATAAATGCATTAGGTGTAACTTTGATTTGTTTATGTTCAACAGTTCATTTCTCAAACAGTGTTGAAAATGATTTTGCATAAATGATGTCAAAATATTGATCGTTTGGCAATATGTTATGGAGTTGGCTTTTAATAGCATTTTCTGATTTTGAAACATGGATTTTCATTGAAAACCTCAGGTATTTACTGTATGATGCACAGAACAGATTTTGAGGAGAAACCTTGTAATATCTTACAACCCTGTCAAAAGAAGTGTTTTCTTCTGCTTGAGACATTTTGGAAAGTTGACTGATCGATGAATGAAAACAATGTCAAAGAAGACACTTACTCCAGATAACTTAAACAGATAATTGTGGGTGGAGTATCTTGGGACTATGATTTGATAAAAAAAATAAAAAACTATTTATAATGGCATTATTGGATCTTATATTGTAACCAGATAACATTATGTTTTCTTCGCTTCCCACTTAGTTCGTTTATTCCTTTTCCTCTAGTCAGAAGAATTTATATTTGTTTGGCAACATTCATTGAGATTCATCATTCAATTGCAGAATGTACGTTGTCTGTTATCAGTCGAGGGTGTTAACATCAATGCTATTAACAAAGCTGGAGAGACACCACTGGACCTTGCAGAAAAACTTGGGGTTCAAGACCTTGTACACATTTTGAAGGAAGCAGGGGCTAAAAATTCCAAAGACTCTGGAAAGGCCCCTAGTTCAGCAAAGCAGCTAAAGCAGACTGTCAGTTCCATAAAACATGACGTCCAGTCCCAGCTCCAACAGACCCGCCAAACTGGCTTCAAGGTGCAGAGAATCGCCAAGAAGCTGAAGAAGCTACACATTAGTGGCCTCAACAATGCTATAAATAATTCAACTATTGTTGCGGTTCTCATCGCCACAGTTGCTTTTGCAGCCATTTTCACAGTGCCTGGCCAGTATGTTGAGAAGAAAACTGATGGGGAAGCTATTGGGCAAGCCCATATAGCAAGAAATCCTGCTTTCTTAGTCTTCATCGTATTTGACAGCCTGGCATTATTCATCTCTCTGGCTGTCGTTGTTGTCCAAACATCTGTTGTTGTGATTGAACAAAAGGGCAAGAAGCAGCTTGTGTTTATTATCAACAAGCTCATGTGGCTCGCTTGCCTCTTCATTTCAGCGGCCTTTATTTCTCTTACTTATGTGGTGGTAGGTAAGAAATTCAGGTGGCTTGCTATTTATGCAACAATCCTTGGTGGCATAATCATGCTTGCTACAATCGGCTCCATGTGCTATCATGTCATTTTACATAGGATGGAGGAGTCAAATTTAAGGAATATAAGGAGAGAAAGTCGGTCCCGTTCTTATTCTATGTCCGCTGCATCAGATCAAGAGATTTTGAACAGTGAATGTAAGAGGATGTATGCACTCTAAATAGCTACGCTCACTCTCCGGTGGTTATAGAATTTGATGTCAGAAGTGGAGATAAGGTGTTGATTTACTAAATAATGCTTAGAGATGAACATAACACTAAGCAATTGAGGGGAAGTCACTCATCTTCGCTTTCTGGCTGTACATGGACCTCTGAGAAAGCTTCCTCGACACGATTTTGGTTTCCTTCTCCTGCAGGTTTCTATGTGGTTTCCTATTGGATGAGCTCAGATCTGGTGTGAATTTGAGTTTGATGGTTTCTTACGGCTTCCATTGAAGCTCCAAGCAGGTATAAAGGTGCCAATGGCTGATGCTTTTCTCGGGTCTGCTTGAATTTTATGCGTGGTGTAGAAAATTTAGTAATAACAGGATCCATCTAATTAATGGAGAAATGCTTCACATCCCTGTTTTAATTGTATTCAGTTTAGATTGTAAATTTCTTATGCGTAAATTTAGTCTACCAAGTAAACTGAAAAGGTTCAACAATGGAAGGATTTACAAACTCCGGCTATTAAATGCGAGAGCGTGCATGCTCATTAGCTCCTAGCTCTTAATCTGCCACAACTGGTGAAAACTAAACACCAAATAGTTCCAAGCTTACCAAACGAGAACTGGCAATTGAAAATTTGCAACATTGTCGCTGCAATCTTCAGAAAAACTAGTTAGTACTACATGCTTTGATTTAGTAACAGTGCTCGAGTTTTTTCTTTGGAAAAGAATGGGATAAAGAATTCTCACCAGAGATCAACATGTGCATCATAAACCAAAGGAACCTGTTCTCAACATGATAAAATGGAAACCATTCTCCATGAGTATATACATTGAAGACCTAATGACTTGGTACCGGATCGAGTTCCCTCAATGCTGCTTCCAGGTGATGTAATCTAGTACTGCCCGATTCTATAGTACCTCACTATAGCCTCAAAAGTTTCGGAAATCATCAACCACATCAGAGGAACCACTTGATGGCCTCAGGTGAGACCGGTGAACTGAGCCTCCTTGTCCTTTCCAAGAATTGTTTGATATAGAGTCAATGCGCACTGTCTTGGCTGAGTAGCAGTGTCGAACAACGATTTGGTGACTTTGTGTCTCCGTTCCATTACTGCCTTGGATATTCACAGACAATGTAGCTTCCTTGTCACGAGTGTCTTCGGACCACCAGTTTTGTGGGATTCCATCAACTAACTCTTCCAAGGAACGGAAATCTTCATGATGTACCGCGACCTCCACAAAGTGGTCTTGCTTAATTATGCCGGCTGCTGGTGTTACCTATATCAGACAAGGGAAAGAAGCTTCTTCAGAATCAAACGAAAAATTTCACTTGAATCAGTTATGGAAAGGGTGAAAACAAAAGGTATAGAAGCTGAAGAGGGGGATAAAAGATTCAGATAGTATGAAGGCCAACTCTTCAAGATTAATTGTTACAAAAGATCATCCTGGAAGAAATGTCCTTGTTACGTTGCCAGCCAACTTGCAGGCCGTGCATGGACTGATACTGCTGTGTTGCTCGGCAATTAATTTTACAGCCTGATTCTATAAACTTGTATCAGGTTGAAAAATAAGTAAATTACCTCGAGCCATCTTGGAAAGCCAAACAAACCCCGTGAATGATAAGTGTTTTCCTCTCCATCGTCGCTGACAGTGCACACACCTTCGCAAGTGATTCTGAATATGGCTTTTTCATTAAAATCCATGTTGGTGATTCGCAAGACGACTGTGTCCTGGCTTTGAAGGCGGATGTTGTTTGTGCTTACAGTGGTTTCTGGAACATGCGGTAATTGTTCGAAGACAGACCTTACTTTTTCATTAAACCTGACAACTTCTCCAAATTCTTGTCTCCTCACTGATCTATCAACATGGGCAACTTGAACATGGAACTTGCAGCGGACAGGTTTGTGATCACTCTCTATGACATCCATGCAAGCTTCATACCTTTTGAACATGAAAATCAACTTTCAGATCTATGCAGAATTGCTTGTGAGGGAGAAAGAAAAGCATCAAAACTACGCTACCGCGAGACCTACTGTATAATTGATGCGACTACAGGGCAGTCTAAGCTGCAATCAGACACTGGAGCTGATCGATTGTCACGGTATATTATCCTGTCACACCAAGCTGGAATGCGCTTTTTCTCCCCGGAATCGTATCCTGTGGATAATACACAGTGAAAATTCTACGTTGATTGATGTATCAGAATATTTTACTTGATAAAAAGGAATAAGAATTCAGAGGCAAACTCAATCAAGGTAATCTGTTTGAGATTTCCAAACAAGCCTGAGCTCATTTCCAGCACAGTGAACCTTCTCAGGTAAAGGGATTCCAAAACTTGTACCATTTTTTCATGAGTTTTACCTGCTAAACCTGGCTGGTGTCTGGCAAACTTATAAGTAGGAGGGAATGCAATGACTGCCTCACGCATTCCTTGAAAAACTTTCCCAGCCTGCATCTCTGCTCTGAGCTGATCCTTTTCTCTAAGCCAATCAAAGCTTCTTTGTGAAACAAAGTCTCTTGCTTCATCATATGATATATCAAAAAGCCGGTAGTTAAAATCACCAAGAAACACCACCATATCTGCTTCAGCTAAATCAAGCCTTGATTCTTCATGGTTTGTACTTGCAGCCTGTGAAAGCCCCGATACCTTGTAAATCATAGGTCACACCCAAAAATATTATCCTAGAAACTATGAAAGGGTCATTAGAACGTACATGAGTACCCTTAACCGCGTGACTGGCAGTTGAGACACCAGCTGCGATAGATAGGACCAGTGGGAAGCCGGAAACATAAAGCATCCAAAATAAAAATGTGGAGAAGGCAAGAACGCAACACAAAAACAGGAATCGCACCATACCAGCTGCCGGAACATTTGATGACCGGCCGAAGGCCATATTTCGAAAAATATGATCAAAATCAGCATTGCGCCGATTCACTGCTTCCAAATGTGCAGCCAAGTGACAGTTGACAAAGCACATTATCCTGTCAAGAACCCTGATTCTCAAACCTACACCTCCCTGCAAGGACAGATTAGTCAACAATGCCAAGAAAATGGTGCACAGCAAATGAGATGGTTTTATATTGGCGATAGCCATTAATGCACAAACAAGCACTGAAGATAGACATACGAACCTTATTACCAATTGCACGTCCAAACCCACACGGAACTGCTGCAGCATCAACATCACCAACATGTTTTCTGAGGTTCTTTCTTACCCTAATTGAGAACTCAAAATATCAGATGTAATTAACTATAAAAGTGATGATCCCTCAGGGCAAGAAGACAGGATTAAGATGCTACTTCAAAGGAAGGAAAGACTATCTGAGAGCTATCTCGTGAAAATAACAGGTTATGAACACGCATTGAAGTTAAATTTCTTACCAAAGAGATATAAGCAAGCCTGCAAGTTGCCTGGAACCCATACGCTCAAAAGCCTTTCCTTCATCTAAGGCTTTTCCTATATTGTCCAGCCACCACTGCCCAATGGCACTCCCTTCAAGTCCTACCTACAAACAAGCAGCAAAAAAAATAATGTGCAGAACAACAGGGAAAAAATCCAGTGTGTTGATTTTTCTAAACTTTAGGTTGTTTATCTGGCATCTATATTTGTGATAAACAACTGAGAATTCACTCAAGCATCTATGCGTGTGTTTGTATTCATTATACTATTAACTTTTCACGATCCATTCCATTCCAATGAAAGTAAAACAACTTGATCTTACAGTTTCTTTTGCTGCAGACATGGCAAGAAAACCTGCACCCATCTCTACTTCTTGTAACCCAACAACAATAATGCCAACGTCTGATGCAGCAGAGCCTAACCATGCTTTAAGGGCGTCCTGGGATGCTCTTCCTTGACCGACATTCCATGTACCAACTAAAATTCTGAAACTGTTCCGTCTTGTATACTCTAGTTCTCTCGATGCCACTTCTGATCGTATTATGCTGTCAATAGGTCCTGGAGATGCAATACTCCATCCACGTATGCCACCATGATTTGCGAGGCTAAAAACATATCCATTTCCAACTGCCATTTTCAGCACAGGATTACTGTGAGCGACCCATGCAGAAATCATTTTCCCCTCCAGGTCCAATATTTGGATCATACCGCTCACATAGCCAACATATATCAGTGTTCCGAAAGTGCAGAAACATTGAACAGCAGAAGAATGATGGCTGAATTCTTGCAAACGATTTCCATTCCCATCCCACTGCACGAGAAGGCCATTGGAACATCCAGTCCAGATCATTCCATCAATAGTCAGCACTAGTGCTTCTGTTCTCTTGGTATCGTCTACAAATGCTCCTGCTCCCCTGGTTGCCACTCGGCGAACAGCATCTGCAGCTCCCATTATAGCATTACGTGAACGTTGCAGAAAACCCCCGGATTTCTCCTTTTTTGATGGGTGTACAAACTTTACCTTCATCTCATCTTCTACCGACTGATCTTGCTGTTGCACTGACGGCAGGTCAGCTCGATTCTCAATTTGGCCCTCGGTGTTGAATACCTTCACGAGCTCCTTTGTACGAGCATCCCTGCAGAAATGTAATGCTTATAAAGCTTCACGAGTAACATTGAAGAAATTTGTGGCCGAGGCAAGGTATCCACAATTCCCCAAAACTGAACATTTATCGAAAATTCTTAAAGAACTCGTGACATTCTAGGAAGTTCAGAGAGAAAACAATACCAGATAGAGAAGGAAAGAGGCTGAGCACACCAAATTTTAGCTCTAACATTGTCAGCTAACAAGCACTTTACATCTGAAGAAGATATGCTACAGGCACCATTGACAGTGACTTGGCTCCTCAGGTCAATGCAAGCCCTCTCCACCAATAAAGCAGCCATATGCTTTTCCTCCGATGAAAGAGAGAGAGATTTCTCAATGGCATCCCATTGCCAAATCCTAATAACACCGTTCTCAGAACCTGACCACAGATCACCTACATGAAGCACAACAAATTTAAAGTTGTAGCCATGAAAAGAGAAAACATGACAAATTTATCAAAGGTTTTGGCAAGTATAACAGATAAGAAATGAGTACCAAGAGATGGTAAGTACTCAACAACATTAATTGACGACAGTGACTAATCAAAGATCATAAAAAATGAAATTAATTGACAATAACTCATTTCTTTCCCTAAAATTTTTTAATCATATTTCAGATACCATGTCTTATCCCTACATAACCCCCATGAACATAATTTAACATTAGACTTAAATCTAATTACCATTTTCCAAAAGCAATATGATAAAATGTAGAAAGCTGGCTTACCATAAGAACTCACAACTATAGAAAGAACAGGACCCTTATGAGCCTGCCATGATAATCCTTCCTTAAAATGAGAATTAGCATCGTCCGAATGTTGATCCATTTTCCAAGATCTAATCTTCCCATCTTTATGCCCACTCCAAACCAATCTATTAGCACTGTCAGCAATTAAACACAGTGTAGGAGAGGTATTCGCCGACTCATAAAATGGTGCAGCATCTTCATCACCTCGTCTCACTCTCCCACCTAAACCCCAACCAGCCTCGTATGCATTTTCAAAACTCCAAAACCTTACCCCACACTCCTGACCAGCCCACAACTGTGTGTCGGTGCAAGCAATGTTTCTCAAAAATTTCCCCACTTGAGTTTCTCTTAAAGGATGTGGCCTAAGTTCTAGACAAGGTGGCCGTCCTCCGTGCATGGCTGAACGTGTTGGATACTTGAAGATTCCATTCCCACTTCCATTTCCAATGAACTCAGGTAATGGTTGGAACTGCTTGAGTTGATCATCGTCAGCACCAACAAAAAAATCTTCACCGCTGCCACCGCGAGAACGAGTGGTGCTAAAAGGAGAAGAGGAACGAGGGAAGAATTCATCTTCAGAATACGAGACGTCAAAGAAACTTTCAGAAACCGCGGGCATAGGGACGTCATCAAGGCTGTGTTTTCTACCTTTGTGGTGTCTTTTAGCAGGTCCTGAAGAGGTGACACGGAGCTGCTGGCTATAAGAATGGATATTTCGCGGGGGTAGTGGGACAGGAGACAGGCCTTGTAAAGCTTCTTTATCTTCATCTTCAAAGATGTCATTGTTTCTATCATGATCCATTAATTGATGATCGTGAAGATGGCAGTATATATTTATATTGATGAGATCAGATACAAGTAAATATTCAGAAGAAAAGCTGGAAAGGTTGAGAGGAGGAGGAAGAAGAAGCAGGGAAGAATGAGTCCAAAGGAAAGGATCCGAGGGAGAAGGAAAGAGGAGAGCACGTTGGGGTATTGTTCAAGAGGAAGAGGCAGATAGACAGAAAATGGAGAGAGCGAAGAGTTAGGCATGTTATGCTGATCAGCGTACGGATAGGAATGCTGGCATTGCTCTCCATGGCCTCTTACAGATATATAATTAGATGTGAAATTAAATTAAGGTTTTTTTTAATTATTTGATTATTCCTTGCACTGGCTTATCTCTCTCCCAACTTGGTCACGAGAATGATCATACAGGAGGGTGTGATTAAAAAACAAATTATATAACTAGTATGAGTTGAATTAGCATTAAATTACATCAAAAACTATAAATTATTGATTGCCAAACACACTGGTGGGTAGTCGTGCTACATTTGTTTATCTGATCATCTCCTAGTTATGATATTGGACAGGAGAGGTCGAGATTGTTATCATTAATGAATGAACATCAACAAAAGTATTATAACATCTTTAAAGTTGTTTTTATGAAAACGTTCCAGAGGAAACAATGGTTGAAGATAATCTTATGAAGCAAAGAGATTGCGATGGTAGTCCCTTCAGAAAAGATCGATTAGATTGATCTTCAAAGTGCTCTCTCTCCCTTGGAGGAAATGACAATAATCATTATCGTTTTGGCACTCGTGAGAGTAAGGATTGGGTTGCAGACCTCTTCCGTTTTTCTCTTCCCTACAGCAATGCTCACCGAAAACATCATTTCTTAAGCACCATCAGTTTAATCTAAACCGTAACATCAGAAAAGATCGATTATGTTCAGTTGAAATGCCTTCGGTAACACACTCGACGTTCGGATCAATTTGGGACAAAATCGATCAACTCAACTTTGGTCTGATATAGCAGCAGATACCATGGTTCATTTTATTATTATTATTTCACAATTTGTTAGATCTACTACAATTTGGCGAAGGGATGGTCGGAGAACAGACTTTCCTGCATAATAATAATGCCAACTTCAACAACATGCCATGGCAAAAATCTCAGCAGGAGCTTCCCATTCACTAGATATCCACTCTTCGCTTTCACACTCAGAGGAGAGATTTCTTGCAAAGAGAAACTATCAACCAACTAACGTTCTTCTGTAGCGATATTACAGATGGGCATGAGCTAGAATTACTCAAGCGGAACCCGCATTTAACAGAAACAAGGGAGTCCCATCAACAGACCGTACTGCTATATGTCCCATCTCTTTTTAACACGGAACATTAGTGCTGAAGTTCTGATGTCATCTTGTGGCACTTGCAGCATAAATTGGACCTTCGTCTTCATTGGGGCGGTCTTTGCATTGCCACCTTCATCTCCAACCTACAGCATTGAGATTGTGCATTACCAGGTCATATATTATCGCCTCTTGAATTCCGTATACCAAATAAGAAACGTGACGACTCCACATATACTAGGTTGCAAAAAGGGTTATGATTCTCATTTATCGAATTTCTATTTCCTTCTTCCGAGTATCATGGCATCCTAATTCCTAAAAAGTTCCTAACTTTTGAGATGCAATCTTACCGTACTTGGCGGGGTAACAATAATGTATTATGCTAGTTGTTCATATTCATACTTCAATGTAATTAGTCTTTTTGGGGTGCTAAAGAGCCAAAACTATATACATTAGAAAAATGGACTAAATCTGTTGAAGATCACACAGAAAAAACTTCAAAAATGCCATGTCAAAACATCAAAGGCACTACCCTCTCTGCTCAAGCACATATAACAAGGAGTGGTTATGTAACAGCAAATATTTATAACAGGGGAAAATGGCAACGGTTTTATCACTAATCAGAACGAGCTTGCAATGAGTTTAAATTATCAATAAGGGATAGCAGACCCGTCAACATTGACTCTGTCACCATGCGATAGCAAGAATTGTGACACTTGCCCAATAGGTTGAGATATAATTACAATTGCAGACAAACAATGGGGACACCCATCATTAAATTCATCATTTGAAAAGCAACGATTGAAAATCTTGATAAATAGGAATACTTACCCAAAACGATGCCCATCCAAGACGCACATCTGAATCATAACCAGCTTTAAACTTGAAATCCTTCCCATAGGTGTGCTTGTACACAGTACTCCAGTTGTTGGTATCAAAATTGTACCAGTAGCTGCATCACACATTGATACATAACTGTCAATAGAAAAGCTGAAATCAAGCAGGAAGTTACCTAGAATAGGAAATGTATCAAGCAAATATAAATAGAAAATTTACCTTACCATATATAGCTCTCTATATTTAGCTTATCATATATAGTTTCTTAGAATTGCTTTTTGTAATTACAGACACCTTTTCCTATATATATAATGAAAGACTGATCTCAATGGGAGGCAATTCAAATCAGACCATTTTGTTATGGTATCAGAGCTTTTCTAACAGAATTTTTAAGTCTTAGTTTTCTCACTCATAACTTTATGAAAAAGTCATATAATGTTTGTGTCAGATTTACTAACAAAAAATATGTTGTTTGGGCATTTCAGTTTGAGATTTTCTCAAAGGAAAGGAGTTATGGATCTTAGATTTAGGTACTTCCAATCATATTATGGATCCTCACATATTCAAACAATGCTCTTTCCATTATGGTTGTTGGTGATGTACATCCTTTTTAAAGGATGTTGGTCTCACCCAAGCTCACTATAAATTTAGCTTTCGTAGGTCAATAATTGTGATGTACAGTTTTATAATCATGGACCAAATGTCAGGATAGATGATGGCAAAGAGGCCCACACACCTTACTTCCATCTTCTCTCCAACTCCTATTCCACACACCTCACTTCCTTCCTCTGTTTTATCTTTCTTTTGTACTGTACCTAAAGTGTCCAATGAAGTTTGGCATATGCGTCTTAGTCATCCAAGTTCTAGATTTTTCTCTCATTTGTTGAAATCTTGATTAATTAACAATGAAACACATTCTTCTTCAACCATGTTCCTTGATTGTGTCACATGTAAACTTGGAAAAAGTAAAATGTTTTCTTTCTCTGAAGGCAGTAGAGCCACAAACTCTGTGTTAATTCATAGTGATGTCTGAGGAATTAGTTTGTCATTTCTCATGCACATTACAAGTATTTTGTAAACTTTATCGACAGCTACAACCGCTATAAATGGGTCTATTTCTTGCGGAACAAATCAGAAGTTTTATGTGTTCAAACTATTCTTGGTACTTGTTAACACTCAATTTTCAATCATTGATAAAATTCTTAGATTAAATTGAGGTGGGGAATATATATCTAATGATTACCAATCTTTCTTGCAAGCTAAATATATCATTTCTTATCGCTCATGTTCTTAAACTCGAATTAGTCTGTCATTTCTCATGCACATTACAAGTATTTTGTAATCTTTATCGACGACTACAGCCGCTTTACATGGGTCTATTTCTTGCAGAACAAATCAGAAGTTTATGTGTTCAAACTATTCCTAGTACTTGTTAACACTCGATTTTCTATCGCTGATAAGATTCTTAGATAATATTCAGGTGGGTAATATATATCTATTGATTACCAATCGTTCTTGCAAGCTAAAATGTATCATTTCTCAGCGATCATGTTCTCAAACTCCTCAACAAAATGGAGTGGTGGAACATAAGAATCGCCATCTTCTGGATGTGGTCCGAACCTTGCTCATTGAAACTTCAGCTCCTCCTAAGTTTTGGCTGGAAGCTCTCATTACAGCAACTTATCTAATCAATGGACTTCCTTCACAAAACTTGGGTCTAGAGTCTCCATATTTTTGGCTTCATCATTGCAATCCTACATACACGAATCTTCACACCTTTGAGTGTATATGCTTTATGCATCTGCCTTCACCTCATAAAAACAAACTTTCTGCTCAGTCTATTAGTTGTGCTTTTCTTGGATATAGTGTCACACAAAAAGGTTATCTATGTCTTGATTCACACACTAATTGGGTTCATGTTTCCAGGAATGTTATTTTCTTTGAAAATCCATGTTTCTTTCCTATGCCTTCATCCTTGGCCAATCCTTTTGCCTCTTTGCCTTTTTTTACGACACTTCTCATATACCCAAGGTTCAAGTTGACAGGTTCAAGCACATATGGTGAACAAGCGAAGAAAGAGAGGATACTCCTCTGGATTTGGATAAAAAGTGTATAGAGATTGTACCTCAACTTATTGGAAGGAGTGAACCGACGCTTGAATGCAAATGATAAAGCATTTGAAGGCAGTGAAATGCTAGGGATAATGGAAAGTGCCTCATCCTGCAATGAATTCAAAACTCTTAACAGCATATCCTATATAAAGGTACTATAAAGACACCAAAACACTGCATAAAGCAAGTCACCAATCCAGAAAGAGCCATGAGACCAACTGGGCAAAAATTATTCATTTGCATAATCCAAAATCCATCCAAAATTTTCTATTCATTTATACAAGTATAGATATCAAGGACCAGTACGAGAGGATGCCCAGGCAATTAATCAGACAACACGAACAAAAACGATCATAGTGAAATATTAAGCCTTACCTTGTAGCAATATTTCAGTCTCAAATCTTCATCACTAAATTGAGCGGTGCAGATGCCATTCATTAACTGACTTTTGACAACTCCGCTAACTGACAATGTTCTCCTTGCTTCCTCCTCTTCTCTCTCCTCCAATGAAACTTCACCAAGAGGGAATTTTAGGGTTGCCCTCGGCTGCAACAACAGGAAGGCCATATATGTGAACAAAAGGAGGGGGATACAAAAAGAGACCATCTTTTATTTTCTCCTCCAATTTCAATCATTATCCCAAAACCACAAGCCAAAATCTCCAAGTGAGCCAGACAATAAGTAACAACAAACTTTTCAATTCCCTAAAAGTTCCCCAACTTTGAAAATGTTACACTGTTTAATTTAATAACATGAATGAAAAATGGTGGAGCTTAGCACTTACCACTCCAACAGTAGGAACAGGAGATGAAATTTCAAGTGCATAACCAGGATCACCCAAGTCAGCAACCATAGTCACCTCTCCATGCTGTGCCTACAAACAACAACAAAAAAAAGAGTCAAAATAAAAAAAGAAAAGAACCAGCATAGAAGTAACAAATTTGAAGTGAAAAAAGATTGGACCTTGACATCATGGGCAGCCTTAAAATGCAAATTAGGACCAAGATCAAAAGAACCCTTAACAAGGGCATTCTGTTCTTCAAGATCATAATGAATGGAGAGTAGTTTGGAAGTGAAAGCAAACTGGGGTTGAGAGAGTTCACCCTTGTTGTTGTTTAGAAAAGAAAGTTTGAACTTTGCAAAGCTATCAAGGAGCTTACAGGAAACTTTGTGGAAGAACAAAGAAGTGTCACTGTCGAACTCAGAGGTCACTCTAAGTTTTGGTCTTTTTGAAAGTAAACAAATTTTACATGATCGTGGTGGTGGAGGTGCAGGTGGAGCTGGAGGTGGGTCGGTATGTAGGATCGGTGGGACCATGTGGTTAGGGCTTGGTGGAAGAGGAGGTGGAGGAGAAGATTCCGCCATTGTGGTGGTGGTGGTGGTTAGGGTGATTGATGTTTGATTCTCTACCACTTTTTTTTTAGAGAGAGGGAGGGAGCAAGAAATCCCTTGGGGGATTTTTGGATTTTTTATGTTCATATAGTTTAAACCTTTTCAATAACTTTGGATTGTTTAAAATATTATAATATTTAACTTAATATAATATTTAGCTATGTTATTTGCACCTCATTTAATATATATATATATATATATAATTCATTCAAAAATTTGTTTTGAAAGGAATTTTATCTATGTCGCTGTTTTAATTCTTTCATCTAAACACATTTTTATTGTTTATATATTTGTTTTTTACACTGAGATAAAATAATTAATTCATAAAAAAGTATATTAATTATATCAAAATTATGAGGCTGCAAACACTATTTCTGACATAATGATGTCTATGCATCATGTAGAAACCGAGTTGTTTGGGTAGCATTTTTACTAAAAAAATTCATTGAAATGTGAGGAAACAACATGAATATCGAATTTAATGTATCTTTCTTGATACATTATCTAGTCGAATAAATTAAAATAAGTTGTTTAAAAATTAAAAAGAGATAAGAGACGATTTGAAGGAATTTGTTTCTATTAATTAAAATAAGTTCTTTAAAAATTAAAAAGAGATGCGAGTCGATTTGAAGAAATTTGTTTCTATTAATTAAAATAAGTTGTTGAGGTCAAGTTGACTTAATACGTGATACTCATGACTTGACATATGAAATCTTTATAAAATGATGGGATTGCAAAAAATAAAACTATGTTAATTAGATCCAGTTTCTTAAACCTCTGTCGTAGGTGTTGAGGCTATAATAATCTCATTAAAGGGTGCTTGAAAAAATCATAAAGTAAAATTTGGGAGTAACAAAATCATGTTCAATAAATATTGAGGGATGAAATAAAAAAAATTAACAAAATAATTGAAAACTAACAAATATAAAATAAAAGAGTAAGGAATAAATTTGACATAAAATACTAAAGGGTGTAATTGAAAAGATAATTCAACTAAGAGAATAATATAAAATGTTGAGGGAAGCTATTGAAAAGATAATTCAATTAAGAGAATGATTAAAAACAAAAAAAAAATCACAATCAAAAGAATAAATATCAGATTTAAAAGTTGAAAAAAAAAATAAATCAAATGAGGACTAAATTAAAAGAAAAATCTAATTTTATGATTTGTTTAAAATAACACAAATAGCAATATAAAGAATAAAGACCAAGCTACAAGAGAAAAAAAAATAAAGGACTCATTTGAAAATGTGTAAGGGAGGCATTGAATATCAAGGAGGGAGGAATGATGGAAAACAAAAAAAAGACAATTGACATGCAAAACTCAATATCTTTTGGCCACACGAGCTGCCTAGGAATGTTTTTTATCCTCAACATAAAATTACAAAAAGATGATTATACCTCATTGCCAAGGTTAATCATGTTTTGTTGTAAATGACAATTATAATTTTAGTATTACAATTCACAATGCCAGTGAAGAATATAGAGCTACAATCGATCTACCATAGTGAAATCACAGGCTCTACACTCTTCCAGAAACTTAAACAATGGTACAGGGAAAATTAAAAATGTAGGAGCCGAAGAAGAAGATTTGTGAAACTATGAGGGGTTAAAATTAAAAATAGTGAACAAGGTAGCGACAGAATAATTGAATGGCCCATGCAGGTTTCGAACCTGCGACCTTCGCGTTATGAAAAGATTATTTCTTACCGAAATGGTTACTCTTATGAATCCAGAAAATGACCAAGCAAGTGCAACAATGGTCATTCTGTCAAGTGTTCATGAAAAAGAGTGGGGTATTCTTGCTGACCTCGATAACTGCTGTGCTATCTACTGCCCATCAGATTCCTGTGATCAAGTATGTGATTGCTTTGGATTTTCGAAGCCTACCCTTGACATGCTTTCTTGTCTGGTTCCTCGCGAGGAAAACGGCAGGGTAAATTACTGCCCAATTAGCAGGAATCCTCCAGGCAAGTTTAGTTCTTGGTTCCAATAATTTGCCTAGAGTCACAGAAAAGAGATGGAAAGAAGATGGTGGAAAAGATATTGATACTGCCCTACTAGTTTTGTTTGATATCTCGAGTTTCACATTTATCTATAAGAATTAGTTTTACTCCCCCAACAAGGGTTTTGTTCGTTTCATTTCGATATCATGCAAAGCTAAACCTTAACGAAAGGAAAGAAAGAAAACACAACAACCCCCCCCCTGTTTTTAGAGCATCCATGCCCATATGCAAGATACCACCATGAAAAAATATACCAGACCCTTGTAGCAAAATTACCCCCTCGATCCTGAACACCCTTTCTAAAACCCCTGCCATCTACACCATATATGGAAGACAGAGACTTACTTCCCCCCACCCCCAACATAAACTTGCATGCACATCTATTAGAACCAAAACTGAACTCTGTAGAAATACCACGTCATGCCATATTAACAGCAGCTGTCTTCCCTCGACCCATTGCAAATCCTCTTGTGCCATCTGGCATCCGCGGCCCTGGAGGTTGCTTGGCCATTGTTGGATGCTCACCAATAATCGGATTATTTGAAGGAGAAGTTCCCAGATGATTTCCACGGTTATTGTGATGGCTGTTATGATATTGACCTCGCCCACGTCCCTTTCCCCTCCCCCGGTTGCGCCCTTTTCTCTGCGCACCTTCCTTGTCATTGACATGATCCTCTCCCTGCTGAAGTAAAAAGGATGTCAGTTCACCAAGTGCTGAAAATGTCATTTTGTGACTCCGTAAAATAAGGATGCTTTAAAAACTTGAGAATCAAGGCGAAAGTTTTTCATGTATTTTGTCTTCACAGAAAAAAATTACAGAATCTAGGACGCTGGCAGTTCTGTTGGATAATGTCATTACATGAGCATTCCTTTGTTATCCCAACCACTGGCAGTTTTTTCCTGTCAAATCAGCCCCCCTCTTCTTTTTGACCTCATGGGATGACATGAGAAAACCCAATTCAACCCCCCTAATTCTTTTCCTAATCATAAATTTTATTGCCACTATTAATCAAGCTTCCTGCTCTATTTGGTATATATAGTGAAACAGAAAACAAAATCAAACAAGTCCAGATTCTAATTGTCCAATGTCATAAAGCCTATACCATGTCAGTCTCAACTGGCCAAGCAAATTAATATTTCTGTAGAAATTGATTTTCAAAATCATGCATGTTCACATTCAATTGAATTTTGCTAATACTCACAGAATGCTCATGCAAATGGGCATCGTGCTGCTGGGACACATCTTCTGTCCGGTTTACATTCGTTATTTGCTCAGATGCAGAAACCTCATCTTCCTCTGACGGCCCTTGACCATCATGCCCATTCTTGCCTCGTGCCTGGGAGGATTTTGACTAATGATGGAAGAAACAAGCACAAATCAAGGGAGTAACCTAACTCAAGAAACATAATTAAAAACCTGCAAATCATTAACTGAAATTGGCAGAACTGTATTATCACATCCAAAAGTGCACATCATGACTCATAAAACCATGTCATCCTACAGTGGGTAGGCATTGGTTGACAGGATGAGTATAACTGCAAGAGGAAACTTGAATGAATTTAAAACCTTTACCACACAGGACATTTGAACTGCCAATACCATTAAATGGAGACTCAAGGGTTTCAACACCCGCCAAAGTTGTGTACAGAGCATTAAACATATGACACCTATTCCTATGCACTTCCACGTTCCCTTTTTTCACTGTAGCTATCCCAGAAATTATTCTCCCACTGTCAATCTATTTAGTATGAATCATAAACCTTTCATCATACTTTCATTGACTTTAATGGTTCAGAACCAAATTTGCATAGGTTAGAATTCACAAGCATGTGATGCTCCATTTAAGAACTCTTTTATTAGCACTTGCTTCCTAACTGATTTAGTATTCATACACGAAGATTTATCAAATCAAGGGAGATGACACTTATAAGTTACAACCTAAGCTACTGTACAAACAAGTTGAATATGTTGGCAATAAAGTTGGCATTTATAGCATTATTCTTTAGAAATACAGAGCAGGAAGAAAAAAAGACATGAAAAGAAGAAAGATGAAGACATTGTTTTCATATATACCCCATGCTTGAGCATTAACCGAACCCTAAGACCACTCCTCCAGTTTCCCTCATCATTTAGCTCAGCAACCTGTATAATAGCATGTGCAATTGATTAAGGCAGTGACCAATTGATGTTTGGAAATCACACCTAAGCAAATCATGTAAAAAGAAAAATACTCACTGCTTTCTCCGCAATCTCAACAGTCTCATATTCCACAAATGCATGCAACTGCAAACGATACCGAGGAGTTTAAATTTTTTGATTTTCATGTTTTGATGACAAAAATAATCAACAAAAGGTGAAAAGAGCCAGTTATCTGCAAAAAAGAATTGATGAATGGAAAACAAAAAATAAAAGCATAAACAGTCAGAACAAAGCATAAGTATCTTTCTTTGGCAGGTGGGCCATACTTTAAGACTTTTTTTTTGGATGTGAGTATAAAACCCCACCCCCCGGAAAATACACTTTGTGAGACCAAGTGAGCGAGTAAAACCCTGACTATCCCAGGCTATCACAATGGGTGCACGCTCTGACTCGAACTCGAGACCTGCTGTGCAGATCGCAAGCCCTCTGTTATCACGCCACACCCCTTTGGGATCCATACTGTAAGATGTCTCTTGAGAAAACTACAAACTTACAGGTTAATTCTTAATAGTTATACTAGCCATAACTTTGTGATGGCAACAACAGATGAGTAGACATGCAAGAGTCACCAACCGGATACCAGATAGCTATTCCTCTAGGTCTTTTTTTTCTAGGTTATTTTTCATAGCTTTTATTTATAATGTTTCTTAGTTTCATCCGGTCATTGTAGATCAAATTCAAAATCATGTTACATTCCACATCATTTTTCTAACCCTTTCTGTTTACTATCTTGCAACTCAAATAATAAATTGTTTATCTCACCAAGAAAAAGAAAGGCATGATGATGTTGATAAGGATTAGAGGGATGCAAAACATAACCAATGCTGAGGCATGCATGTGTATGTACCTTGTTACTGAAATGCATCCCATCAGCTTTTGCAGACCTAGAAGCTGAAGAACCACCACCACCAGAATTTTGAGGTGGACAGGTACGAATTGTCTTCACACTGAAAAAGGAAAGGTTAACAGTATGAAATGTCTAATATTAATATATTATATCTGGCATGGTTGAAGTAAAAGGCAAAACCATCCAATTAAATATCATTATGAACAGAAATGATCTCGGCACCTCCCAACAGCAGAAAATATCTTCATGAGGTTTTGGTGGCAATGATCCTCAGGTAAATTTTCAGCCACAACTATACGAGACTAGAGATCAAGGAAATGTTAGAAACAAAACCACAACTTTTCTCTTTCTAAACAATGAATAAAGGACAAAATGCAAACTTTCATGCGTTCTGCCAAAGACAAAAGGAATTGCCAACAATGATGCTACCACCTAACAAAAGATAGAGTGTAAAAGAAAACACACTTGCAACTCCTCAACTTCTGAGTCAGTTAGGGGATGCTGGCGCCTTACTTTCTTTCCATCATCACTAACTACCTGGAGGATGTACTTACAGCGAGGTCAACAAAAACAACTGGAAGAAGTAGCAGCAAATAGGACTAAGGATGATGAAAGCAATCGCAAAGATTGTCTATGAAAGAGCTTACAAGCCTTGTTGAGTTCCGCAGAATGGTAGCAAGCTGAGAATTACTATTTATGGCAGCTTTAACCTTCTTAAAGGAAGCAACAACAGATATTGGCACTGTATTAAAGCAAACAACGACTTAAAATGGATAAGAGATCATTGATAATAATAACAATTCGGATGAAAATTCTGAAATAACAGTGGGGTAAACAATGTATCTTCTAATGGTATAAGACCCTTGCTTAATTTTATGTTTCTGGGTTACTTAGGAAAAATGAGGGGGAAAATAACACTACTTTGGAGATGCATGGACAAACTGCATCAATACAATTCACAAAGAACTTCAACAAAACAACAATTTTGTTATTTCTTGATTCAAAGTTCAATAAATAACTACATTTACAACTTAGCTGGTTATCAAAGGGCTGTTTATCCAAATTGTTACTATCCAAACCATTATCAAGAGATCAAAATCAAAAGAAAGTAGTACTAGGTGCAGCTTAAATATAATTGAGTGAGAAGTAGATAAAGATAACATTGCACTGAAACCACACCATATAGAAGCACTAAACAACAGAAGTTAAAAAAAACCTTACCATATCCTTCAGGATCTTTGGTAATAAACCTCATAAGATGATCAGTAGTGGCCAGGTTCAAATCACTGAAATAGTACTCCACCTGCAAGTAGTTATGAGTGAGTGCCAATCCAGAAAGAAAGACAAAGTTATTTACAGTACTCAACATGAAACCAAAGGTTTCTTAAATCATGTTTATAGCACTTCAATTGATCCTATTGTCTGCCCACTACCCCTCTCGTTACTCCTTCCCAGTACTACAACTTACCCCATGTAAATATTAGTGACTATCAAACAAACCCAATTCATCAACAATGTAACTAGATTATTTGGCAGCAGTTGGTGTGTGTTTGGTAATGTGGTTCAGGTGCTTTTGCAAGAATGTATCAATCTGATGCTTTTTGGGGTGCTTTTAGCGTATCAAAACCATCCAAAAGCATCCAATTTGAAGCTTTTACAACCCAAATGAAATTCGAAAAACACTATCAAACGCAGCCCAAACGCAATACCAAATAGAACTTTACTCCAATACATTAGAAACTAAGTTCGTGATGATTCTGTTTTTCATGTTCACTATAAGCATAATATTCAAGATTTCTACCATATCCAGTAGCATTTTAATTACATCTTAAGTCCCCATTATTTGCAAAAAACAATGAGATTAGCTTGAGATTTCTTTACATATAATCTAAGCTCGACTTAATTAAATCAGTAAATTTAAGTACCAACCCTAAATTTGAATAAAGAAAAACAAATTCGACAACTTGAAAGCAACCTGATTTAAGAGCTTATTCACAGCTTCATCACTTTTACTATCACTCTTTGAGGCATGATCCGAAGAAGCAGGTGCATCCTTATTCCCAACCACCTCAACCTCTTCGTCAGAGTGCTGCTGCACCTTTTTAGAATTATGCTGTTGATGATACTGGTTATGATTCCGAACAGGAACATACTGCTGATGCTGATTATGATGCTGGTGGTGGTTTTGATGGTGGTTATGGCTATTGTGATGGTGGTTATGGTGGAGGTGGTAGTGGTTTTGGACGGGAATGACGTGAGGCAAATGTACAGGGCTAGGAATAGGAACATGAAACGGAGACGATGGAGGATACATATGCATCATAGCGGCGGGAGGAGGAGGGATCACGGTCATTCGTGGTGGAGGTGGAGGTTGAGATTGGGGGCGCGTGGGGACAAAGGCGGGAGCTTGCGCGTTGAGTTTACTCAAGGATATGTTTCGAGAAAGCGAAGGATCGGAAGAAGAGGAGGAGGAGGAGTGATCAAGGGATTCGGGTACAGATTCTACTACTGCTAATTCTTCTTCTTCTTCTTGTTGATTTTGTTGTGCCATTTCGAATTTGATTTAGGGTATTTTTTCAATTTTTATTTCGTAATTGGATGGATCTAGGGTTTTTAATTTTGATTTTTAGGGGGGGGAGGAGGGGCCCTGGGGAGGGGGGCGGAGGAGGTAGCACCGGGGAGGGAAGACAATGGAGAGGTTTTCTCGGCTTCGTTGCTTCATCTCCTCCTTTTTTTATACAGCCAGCTCACTCGCTTCTTATGCCGAAACTTTACTTTAGTCCCTATATGTATTACGTTAATTTATTTAATCCTTGAACGTTTTTTTTTTTTTATCTATTTTGAGGAAAATGTTATGTACATTACACAATTTCATCCCGTTATCCGTCCAGTGTTAATAGTGATAAAAACATTTTCATGCTTTCTAGATTAATTCTAGGGTAAAACTGATAAAATCATTAGACTTAGAGCTTAATTGACAGTGAAGTAATACATTAAGGATTAAATTGGAGGTTTTCCCATAAAGTGCCCGCAAGCATTGCCGGTTTTTTTTTTATTTTAAAAACCGACGTTTTGGTGTTTTTAAATTATTTTGATGTGCTAATATCAAAAATAATTTTTTTTTATCATTTTGATACATTTCAAAATCACTTTCAAAAGCTACCGCAACCGTATTCCCACAAAATATCCACCAACCGTGCACCCTATTTATGTTGTTTATTTTTTTCATATTTTATTTGTTATTTGTTCATGTTTCGAAACTAACTTGGTGAGTTTTTTTAATATAAATCTTGGATGCGTTTTAATATATTTATCTTGTAAAATTATCAATGTTTTTTTCTTAGAAAAAAATTGTTATTTCTCTAATATTTTAGCCTAATCCTTCTGATAATCATGACCACGATCATCATTATTCTTTTCTTTATAATGATAATTAGAGGGGGGCTGGTCCATCCTTGTCCGGTGACAGTGATGTCCTCCAGTGGAGGCTACCCTTTGGCTTTAGATTCATTTATATTCAAGTCAAGATCATCATCCCATGTCAATATTATCCAGAAAAAGTTGACATCCTCCCTTCCGTAGAAATCCAACAAGAAAAGAAACTAGAGCACGGTAAAGTAAACAGGGATTTGCAACACTCATCAAACAAACAAGAAAGATCATCAAAAGAGTAATCAGGCCCTTGACAGGTGAAAGATGGAGATTGCGAAAGATGTATAGACAAGAAAACATACATCGAAGCCATAGATGGTAAGATCAAGTTTTCTTGCAGGCCAATTCGCAGAATCAGTGACAAATTACCAAAGGCAACCCTTCCACTTCTCTGATAAAAAAAAACACCTGAATTCTCACATGCACCAGCGCCTTCTACATCTAAAAGAAAAAGAAGAACCCAGCTTCAAGAAATTAAACCTGAATTCTCAAGTGAGTGAGTGAAAAAAAGTTAAGAGAAAAAGAAGGCAAGGAAAAGAATAAGTGATTGTCAGCTTTAGTATTAGAGAAGAGCAGATTAAAGATGACTTGGAAAGTGGAAAGGGAGGTTCTGTCGCATTGAAGAGCAGATATAAGGAATGCATTACTTAATTTGGAATCAATAGCTGAGTACAAAATGACACAGTGACGATAACTACAAACAGGAATAAACCATTAGTTTAGCTCGTTGCCGTGACACCAAATTTTATTTGAAATTGTGGAATTTGAAGAGCCACACAATCACATAATCAATATATGTTCGCGTGATAGCCTCCTCAATCAACAGATATCTCTTGTCAGCAAAGTTATGATTCCATAAGCCTTTCCATCAACAACTTGAGAACAGTGGGGGCATCGACCGTCACAGCCACCTTAACTGTGGGTTTATCAGTCCACTCAGTCACTTCTCCAAACCTGGTTTATAGTAAGAAAAAGAAAACAAGAACCATTACAAAAGGCATCCAGTTCGATGAAGTTAATGATTTGAAGTATTCACGCAGTCTTACCTTTTCTGTTTGTTATACAATAATGTTAGTCCCCTTGTGATGCCAGTTGTCTGGACTCTAACAGCACCTTCTGTGTAAGTGAGAAGTGAAGGATTCACGGCTGCAAGGAGTGCTGTTGGATCATGAAGATACACTCCTACATCAACAACAGAACTATGGATTAGTATTTTTGAGGACTACAATTCTACTTAGTCACTGGATATATCAACAAAGCCATTTTAGTAATACCAACCTCGCATGCTGTATGCCTCTTGATGATAAGAGAAGTACACTTCTAAAATTTTGCACAGGTACTGAGCAAATTTTCCATTTGACTGTATCAATTTGTTTCGATCAGCATCTGCAAATAAAACAGAGAACAAAATCAATGAAACAAGAAATCATCAAAGAGGGAGTTTCTAAAGGACACAAATTGAGTCACACTGGCAGAGAATTGGGTAAACGAAATCATTGCCTCTTCAATAACAAGTAACACAAGTAATCAAGTTTAAGAAACGGTATTGGTGTTTTTAGTGTCTTGATCGCCATGATTAGTTATGCTTAAAAAAAACAGAAAAAAAAATTATCAGTCGGGTAGCACACTAATTGCTGAAACAACACCTGTGAGAACAACTTGATGGGTAACATTTATGCCCACAGCCAAAATATCTGCTCCGCAGGTGAACACAATATCAGCAGCCTCAGGATCGCCAAAAATCTGTTCATCCAGTCAGGAGTAAGAAAGTTAGATACGAATTGAGAAAGAGATGGGGGAGTAGGGGAGCATACTAGGATATGTGTACACAAAATCATTAGTAGGAGTGATACAGCTAACCGACACACTATGCTTCTTATAATGACACCCTCTCAAGTCTCGAACCAAGTCAAATAAGGAGCAGATGAAATGTAAGTTCACTGAAGATGACAAATCTCAAAAAGAAAATTAAAAAGAAAAAAAGCTCAGATGTACATATGGCCACTAAAAAAGCTAATGTCTAGAAAGCAAAGACCACTACAACAACGGATTGACTGCATGGATTTGTGCAACTTACATTTGCCTCAGATGCTGGATTTACATTCCCATTTACTGAAAATGCTCCCCCAAGAAGAACAATCTGCCTGACATTTTTGCAAAACTCAGGATCTAATTCAATAGCCTGTACAATGGATGGTCTGTTAGGTAATATACTAAATGAAACATGATAAAAAAATTTCCAAAGGACCAAGAATCTGACCAGAGCAATATTTGTAAGTGGACCCAATGCCACCACAGTGACTTTTCCAGGGTGAAGTTTTGCTTGCTCAACCAAAAAAGCAGCTGCTGACTGTTCAATTGGCTTTCCCTTAGGTGGGTCGAAATTTTGGTTGCCAAGTCCATCAGCACCATGGACAAAATCTGCAATGCGAAGTTTTGTTCCTTTCTTCACAAGAAACAGAGACGCAGTGAATAAAAAAATTCTCAAAACTCAGCCACATATCAGTTGTATGTATGTTTACATCATCATTTGATCAGAGAAAATTGTGTGTGAAACTCAGAGTTAAAACCAAAAGAGCAGAAGTTGAAAATAAGTCATAAAAGGCTTCTCCAAATATCAGAAAACTAGCGGCTCCATGAGTAGACACTAGGCTGTCCTTAGAAAACAACAACCATAAAGAGTCAAACCACACTTCTTTCCTGGCAAAAGCGGGCACAATGCTTAAATGAAACGAACAGAAGATAAGGATTAAAAAAGATCTGAAAAAAAGCTAATATTACACAATCAATTCAACAAGGAAGAATGTTTGCATACAGTAATCGTGACATGAGATCCCTCGGCAACTGGAATATCAGTCCTCCCTGCCACCTCCAACTAATCCACAAACAGCACACCGAGAAATACCGTAATTTGTAAATGGCAAAGTATCAAATCAGATAATCAAATCTCAAATCTAGAAAGAGAAAGAATGGCTCAGTATCAAATCAGATAATCAAATCTCAAATCTAGAAAGAGAAAGAATTACCAAGTGCAAGGCGTTCCTGGTGGCTAAAGTGGTATAGACATTCCCATAAATGGTAGTAAGCCCAATCACCTCAACTTCAGGCGATCTCAAAGCAAGAAAGATTGCCATGGCGTCATCTACATCTCATCAAAAGTTAAATTTTTTGAAGAACATAAATATGAGCCAATCCCAATTGAAATAACAGCTCTTTTTAGCAAAAGATATCACCTTCACAAATCCCGGATCATGAAAAGTCTAAAAAGATTTAGAATTTCAATTTCCTTTCAATTGATCCACTTTCTTAACAGCAAAAATGATAACCCCGCAACAACATAAAGAGAGATTGAATTAAAAAAAATTGTAATTAAACTTGATAATTTAATTCATTACTGGTCTCTAAACTCAAGGGAAAACCGTCGATATTTAAAGGCCAAGATGTTAAGAATTATAAAAAAAGAGAGCAGAGAATTAGAGTTGTTAAGAAACGGATAGAAAGGGATAGCTATAATAATTACGTACCAATGCCAGGATCAGTGTCGATGATGATCTTCTTTGGTTCTGCTGCCATGGAGGTATCAAGCACAGGTGAGGCGACCACTCCGATGATTTACTTGACTTGCTGAGAGTGTTGTCAGCGACAGCTCATTTCCGAGTTTTTTTTTTTTTTAATTCTGGAATGGTATTCCGAGTTTGTTGACAGAGAGGAGGGTGGGATAAATAATAAATACCAAGCTATAATATAATATATAAGTCTAATAACAACAACGAATATCAGCCGTCGAAAAACAAGTGACTCACTGTAATTTTAAACGACTCACTCGTGTGGTCTGTTTTCTTTCTTTCTTTCTTTCTATAAAATTGGTGGTGATATCATCGTCGTCATAAGAGCTTTGACGTAATTTCAAACTCAACTTGTATTTGATACATGGCGATCTAATAGTATTTAAAAGATTTATTTCAAAGTTCTCTTCGTCCAGAATTCCGTGACGCAATCCGATCGTGATTCTTACCGACAGTTGTCGGGTTATCGCCGATGGAAATCTTCAACTCCCTTTTTCTCTCGTGCTTCCATTTATACTTGCTGTGTTTCCTTTGCGGCAAGCAAAGATGGAAATGGTGTTTCCTGTACAAGGGAGAAAAGCAATAAATGGATGTCTTCTTCTCTTTTGCCCTGGCTTTCCGCTTTTCTTTTTTGTTCTTTACATTGCTTTACTCTGAGCGTTACTCTGTTTAATTGCTTGATCAGAAGCTCCGGCACCGGGACGTGACAGCGAAGGGGTCCTCCTTTGACGCCATCAGATCCTCCAAATGCTTCGTCCGGAGCTGTTCTATGAATCAAAGCACCATAAACAGAGATCTGGGGACGCATTTGCACTTGTTGCGAGTCTGTGAAACATCAAAGATGGAGAAACAGAAGAACTCAAATCTGGAAGGTTTGATGCAAGAACAAATGGTTTCATGGTGCTTGAACCCACATGACCAGAGCACTGCATCTCATTCGATTGCACGCGTGCTGTGATATCCCTGGTCACTCTTCCTCTCTCATTCTCTGCAACAACAATCCCCTTCAAGATCTTCATAGTTCCTCTCTCATTCTCAGCACCAGCGCATTGATTTTCCTGTTCCAGGTGACAATCATCCTCGCTGTTTTGCAAGTGTTTCACCACGAAAAGATATTTTGGAGTTTAAAATTTTTTAAATGAATTTTTGAATAGTATATATATATAATTTTTATAGTGACATGTGATAAAAATTATTTTGGAGAATTATTTATTTTATATTATTTTAAATTTGTTGTAATTCTTTTATATATAATTTAATTATACAATTAATAAAGGTAAGTTATATAATTAAATAATTATTTTTTAAAAAAAAATCAACAATATAATTACTAACTTTTTAAATATATTTAAATTAAAAATTAAAAATCACACAACAATTTAAATTTAAAATATTAAAATATTGAAAAATTCCTTAAAAATTTCACTTGCCACCATTAGGTTCTAACGAGACAAAAAATATGGGTTTTTAATTCTAAATTGCTATAAATAATATTTGTGTAGGAAAAACTATTTTTATCTATTCATATAGCTTTCCTATTAAAAAGAAAAAAATGTTACATAATACTATATAAAAATACTTGTAAGTGTTTTGATAAGACATCATGGCGCAAATTAACCAAATATACAAATGGCGTTGCCATTTCACTGTTAAATACACTGTGCACTGTCTCACAATCCACTGTGGATTGCGGCATTGCACAGACGATATTACCCTTGGTGCTCCGGCGTTGTGTGTATATTTGATGGGGGTAGTTTCGGTTTTTGCCTTTTTTTTAATAGCTGCAATGTGCACAGTGGATTGACGCCTCTAACCCCCCAAAACGAAACAATAGCGCACAGGACATAGGGGCTCCGTCAGTTTTCACATTTTTGTGCACAGTGCACTGACGGAAAAAACCCCCGAAAAAGACAAATTTGTGCACAGTAACCAGGGGCTGAGGCGACTTTTCCCCACAGATATTTTTGTAAATACCAGTGAGGAAAGGGTTCGTTCGGTCATTCTCCAGGGGGACAGTTGGCGCGTCGCCTGGCCGCGCCAGCTGCGTTCCAGGCGAACGCGCCCTTGAGGCGGCGCGTGCGGCCTCTTCCCGGCGTCGAAAATGCACTTCCATCGTGCCAGAAGATGCGCCTTCAGGTCCTTTATCGGCCGTCGCGGCGCGTTCCCGTCATGTATGCGCAGGTGAGCGTCGACGGACGGTTTTTCACCGATGGTCGCTTTTCTCTCTCCTCTTGCAGCAAAGTATGCTCCGGTCCCTGATGGTTGTAAGAAATTGATTTCGGTCCCTGAAGTTTTTATTTCGTCTTGCTCACTGATTTATTGAAATTAAAGTTTTATGATTTGCAATTGTGCCCTTATACTTTTGATTTTTGATTGATTTTGTATTCCTTCAATTTTTCTGGTACAAAGGTTTGGATTTCTTTAATTTGGTCCTCCAATTGCTATTGGTAGTATATACAAAGTTTAATTTCAGTCCCTCTTCTTCTGATTTTTGCGAAAATGACAACAATTACTAGGATTTATTTTTGGTCCTCCAATGCTTTTTTGTTTTAATTTAATCCTGCAAGTGGAATTGATTTTATATATATTATTTTTTGTTTTGGTCCTTATTCTTTTAATTGTTTTTAATTAAGTCATTTGTTTTTTAATGTTTATTTCTTATTTGATATTAATTTATTTATTTTTTATATTAATTTTGTCTATCTAGAATAATTATAATAATAATAAAAATAATAGTTTAATGATTTATAAATTATTAATTATTAATAATAATAATAATAATAATTTAATTATTTTTCATTCTTACTCTTTTGTTTTTTTTCCCTCCCGATAATTTTGATATTTTTTTTCCAATAATAGCAATGATTATTTATTCTTTCATAATAATAAGAATAATAATAATAATTTTTTAATTGGTTTTTCTTGCTTGTTGTTTGATTCATACTTTTTATTTTTTCCCCTCGGTATAATTTCATAATTTTTATTGTTTTTATTCTAGCAGCAATAATTATTTCAGATGTTAAGACTCCGATATTGCTATTGTTATAATATTGTAAATTTATATTGCTGCCTTTTCCCTTTGGTTTTTTTTTTTATCTGCACTTGCTATTAATTGATTTTTATAATTTTATAATCTGCACAATAATGATTTCAGTGGGTTTTTTTTTCTTATTCAAATATTTTGCTCTTTTTTCTAATGTTGATACGTGCTCTATTGTGATCGTTTATGATGCAATACCTATGTTCTAAAAGATGTAACAATATCTTTTAGAATATAGGTATTGCGTCAACTCAAAATATCTTTTAGAATATAGGTATTGCGTCATAAACGATCACAACAGAAGCGAAGCAGTACGCTGGATCATTGCTTACGTAACAAACTCAACTCAAAATTTTAAACATTTTATCTTCTAATCTATAACTTTTTTTTTCTTATATCATATAAATTTATCATTGTAGATTTAATTATGTTAGATTGTATACAAAAAATACTCATGACAACGCTGGACAACTTACTAGTATATATATATATAGGAGGAAAAGAAGGAAAAAAAAAGTAAATAAAATGAAAACTAAAATACCATTTCTCTTTGTTATACAGTTTATTAACTAATAGTTACTGAAATTATAGAAAAACTATTCGGAGACGTTATAAATCATGTGAAATATTTATAAATTTGTAAAAACAAAACTACAGCTAAGCTAAAAAGGAAAGAATAATTGATAATCGTGTTCATCATGAGGTTTGAGCACAACTATTGAGAATAAAAATGTCTGTATTTATTCCATAGTTGTTAATACCGTTCCGATAGTCATTTTGGTTTTTTATTTGGAACGTAACATTCTGATTTCAGAGCGTTCTGGCGTACCGTTTCGGTATTGTACTGTTCATATATAATTAATTATATATATATATATATATGAAAAAAAATATTAATTTAACAAGTATAATTAAAATTTGAATTCTTTTTTATTTAAAATATTTTGGTGTTTTTAAATTATTTTGATGTATAGAGGTCAAAAATATTTTTTAAAAAATAATAAAAATAGATTTTGAACCCGGAACGGCACGCCCGGAACGGAACCGAGACGTTTCAGTCGAAATTTTCGGAATGGATCGAAATTAAAATCAAAACGAAAACAAAACTATTTTATCTTGATTTTTTAAACGGAACGTATCGAAATCTGTTTCATCCTTAATTTCCTCAAAAACAGCGAGGAAGTAGCTAGGTAGCCTTTTCTCTGTAACAAAAACAAAATATAAACAAATTTTACCAGGTCCTCGTAATTGCTTTACATTTGATATATATATATCTACGATTACAATAAAAACAACGCAGGTGCTTCTGTTCCCTTTTCTTCTTCTGTGTATTTGTGTTCTCGATCGGGGAGATTGATCAAGAATGTATTTCATGATTCAGAAATGAAACATTGCATATGGTTCAAGCAACAGAAGCTCGATCCCTCTTTGCATATCTATCTATCTATCTATCGCTGGCCTTTAAAGTTGTGGGACTGAAGGTCAAGTAAGTTAAGCTTGCGTGTACTTTGATTTCTCCCTGTGAATGCAAATAGCAATCCTACAGCACAGCACAGCACAGCAAGAAAACCCCCATGTGAAAAACCATGACCTAGCTATAGCTAGGTCGGCCCCTCGATCTCCATTAATTCAAGGGAAGTTACTTGTTAGTTGTTACTGTAAGCTGTTTGAAATCGATCTCTTCAATTTAATGCTCATTGATCTGCGCGCCCGTTAATTAGCTATAATTTATATTCTCTTTTGACCCCTAAGTTTAGTTTTGGCATCTTGGATTAATATATTGATTTTAATGCTAGCTAGTCTTCATGGTAGGCCCACGGCACATGGATGAACCAACATTCAGCTAGCATATACAAGTTCAATGAATTTCAGGATGAAGTTCTGCCAACAGATTACTTTTATGTTTTCTTAATTTGATCATCATCAGAGTGCTGCTTTTTAATATGATTTGTCTGATGATCATAAGATGCTAAAAGAGTACTCTTTTAGAACATAGGAGGAGGGTCAAGAGCTAGCTAGATGCCGAGCAAACTAGATATATATATACATAAATAAGTACTTTCATGGCTTATATCTTGCTCGTCCAAAGAAGTTATAACGTTTTCATGCGGATCTGATCAACTAAGCATTTATGCTGCACAGACCCCTCGAATGGGGTTCGATGTTTGGATTCTGGACGAGTTCTTAGCTAGCCGATGACATCACATGCTACGTACGTACCTCTGGCATGCAGAAATTAATTGCTTGAAACAAGGAATCCCTAAAAGAAGACGCTCGCAATTAAGCTGTAACTTTCATTCACACTTGCTATACACGAGTCTGTGTGTTGAAGAAATGGGCTCGAGACATTGAAGTTGTGGTTCTCGAACACATCACAAGGTCATTTCTTGTCTGTCTGGCCATTATTAGTCAAGCTCAGCCAGGAAATCTGGTTTTCGAACAGCATGTGATCATGACAACAGCATCAACTAGTCAAAAGTTGAAAAATATTATCCAATTACGGAGCTGTTTGCTGACAGGTGATGAAGGATTACGGAACTCTGCTCGCTATCAAATATATAATTCGATCGTCCATTCAGATCACTCAAGATCGATCGTCCCCACCTTCACATGGGATTTAACTAATTTGTGGATCAGAAGTGATGCATGTGAGTTGAAATCAGTCTAATTCTTTTTCAGTCTTCCCAATTATATATCCTCTCTACAAGCCATTAATGGTCTAAGGAATTAACCAGATCGAATAGCCAGCCATGCATGATCATATCAAGTAAGATCATATCCATTAATTCTGGCTTTCTTCGTGATGTCGATCATTCGTTAGTACTCACGATTGGATTTAGATTAAAAAAAGAGGAAGAAATTAAAGGGCACATAAATCCCAGGTAATGTGGATCTTTGCGGCTGTCTGCTGCTTGTGATTTCATTTCACATGGGGCCGGCTTCATCTTATTTGAAATTAGGTCCCAAGAATCTTGCCTCAAACTCATGGAAATTACGTACGTACTCTGAAGCAACCAAACCCTAGCCTAGCTACATGGAAGTCAAACATGTGGGCGTGGGAGAAATGGTTAGTGACCTGAAAGCGGCCACACGCACGCTCGTTTTCCAACTTCCAAACAATATGTACGTAGGCTTACCATATCAACTGGTCATCACGACATGCAACTTGCGAAGTAGAGCTCGAATGTGCTGTCTTCTGTTTGTCTTAATTGTCTAATTAATTACAGAGAGAACCTGATTTCACTGCATGAAAGATTTTTAGCAATTTTTTTATTTGACAACTAATTAGTCTTTTATTTGTGGCTGCCTGAGAGATTAACACGTACGCAAGCTTTTTCAATCGAGGAAGATTAAGTTCTAATTAATCACATTCAAAAAAACCCAACCACGAAAATCAATGTGAATGTTGGAAATTAATAAAAATTGTAGAGTTCAACTAACTGTGTGTATATATAGTTGGACAGAAGAAAGTCCAATGAAAAACAGTTGGACAGAATCACGTGCGATCGACGACATTATTAATTTATAGCATGGTAATTGGGCCAAATTGTCAAAATAGAAACGTACGTAAATTCAAGGAAGACACCATGATTTAAGGTAGCAAGAACTTGAAGGAAGGGGGCCGATTTTCTCTCCTTTCTTTGCTCCACTTGTCACGCTCAATACATAGCAACATATATTACTGGTGGTAATTACATAATTAGGGTGCTGAATCTGCTGATACTAATCTGTACCCATACATTAATGAGGGTTCATAACTCGCAATCGAAGCCACACCTTAATTTCAATATATACTACATATAAACTCAATGGCTAGGCATAAACTCCATCAAGCTGCATGTGTACCAAAAAGAGAAGGGGTGCAAAATACATGTACTGTGATGAAGAGATCGAGTGCCCTGTGATCAAGGAATGAATGACACTCAATGCATCAAAAGATTCAGAATATAAAATGATCCCATATATATAAATTGGTTTGGGAAAATATATAGTTAAAGCATATATTACGAGAAATATGAAAAGGTTATCTTAAAATAACCTTTTAAGATATCTACAAGAGACTCGATCGGAGCTTGTGGTTGAAGCAAATTAAGAGACATATACTTCAACTGCAAGTATAAGCTAGCGGCAATAAATTACAAGGCCACGGCGGCGATGCCTGTTTTCTGTGTCTGTATCTATATATACAAACCTTAGCAACTTGTCTTTTCAACCATACATGCATTTATAACCTAAATCTTCCCAATATAATTTTCTTAATTTTACAGTATATATATACCATTAATTAGCATGCATAGTGACACTCAACAATATTAATATATAGCTTGCTAGTGTACATATATATCTAATCAGATCATATTTTTCGTCCAGATTTTTTAGTATATGCTCCGTGTTACGTTTACATGTTGTGCTCCACAATAAATAAATAAAATAATAGGGATCGATTAAAATGCTTCCCTAAATAAAAAAAAAAGAAAAAAGGAGGGGGGCCGATTTTAAGGGTGATTTGGTGAAGACACACACAAACATGGTGGCAAAAAGTTCTTCTCAAAATACGGCGTTGATTGTTTGTAATCTATCAATATTTAATCTCCAAATTCTCCCTATAAATACCACCTCTACCTTCTTCAACTTCCCATCACTCGATCTCCAATCAAAATTAACTACCTCTCTCCCTTTCCTTCCACTACTGATCAGTACTTGCATTAACTGCTATCAGTCAAGAAGAAGAAGAAAAGGAGAAAGAGTATGGCGCTCCTTCCACTTCTCATTACTCTTCTCTTCATCATTTTCTGTGCCTCCTCACCTTTTGTCAGAGCAGCACAATTGATCAGTGTGCTAAGTTATGGAGCCATGCCCGACGGAAAGACCGACTCAACCAAGGCCTTTGCAGCTGCTTGGTCACAAGCATGCGCCTCTACACAGCCAGCCACCATCTCTGTTCCTAAAGGGAGTTTCTCTTTAGGTCAAGTCAGGTTTCAGGGTCCTTGCAAGAATAATGCTATTTTGCTACGTATTGATGGTACCCTAGTCGCTCCATCAGATTATGGGGTCATTGGCAGGGCTCAAAATTGGCTGATCTTTGAGCATGTCAGTGGGGTCACTCTATCCGGAGGGACTCTTGATGGACAGGGTTCAGGACTATGGTCATGCAAGAACTCAGGCAAGGATTGTCCCAGCGGCGCGACGGTATATATGCTAATCGATCAAATGCATGAAATATCTTGCAGTTTTGATGAAAACTACGCTATCTATTTTCAATTTCTTAATTTTCTTGTTAATCTGCTTTTGTTGCAGTCACTTGAATTCTCCAATTCAAACAACATTGCAATCACCGGACTGGCATCGTTAAATAGCCAAATGTTCCACATTGTCATCAATGCCTGTCAAAACGTCGAAGTGCAAGGAGTGAAAGTCTCGGCTGCCGGGGATAGCCCCAACACCGATGGCATTCACGTCTCAGCATCGACCGGAGTCACCATCTTGAATTCGAGGATCGGAACGGGTGACGATTGTGTATCAATTGGCCCTGGCACCTCTAATCTCTGGATTGAGAATGTGGGGTGTGGACCTGGCCATGGAATCAGGTAATAATTAGTAGTGTAATGATAGCCCACCATGCGTTAACATCTTGTTGAATCTTTAATAAACAAATAATGTTTAATGTGTTGCTAAATAACGCATAAATTGTTGATGTAGCATCGGAAGTCTGGGCAAGGACTCTCAAGAGGCTGGTGTGCAGAACGTAACAGTCAAAACCACTACATTTACTGGTACCGAAAATGGGGTGAGAATCAAGACATGGGGAAGGCCTAGCAATGGTTTTGCTAGAAATATTCTTTTTCAACATGCAGTCATGACTGATGTTCAAAATCCCATTGTAATCGACCAGAACTATTGCCCCGGCGAGAAGGATTGTCCCGGCCAGGTACTTGGAATTTACCGTCTATACTAGTTTTCATTGAACTTTGAATGGGAAAAACACGTAAAATATTCTAACATCTTAATTTGTCTCTATTTTCTTGTACATTGAACAGGTTTCCGGTGTGAAAATTAGTGATGTGACCTACCAAGATATCCATGGATCATCAGCAACAGAGCTAGCGGTGAAATTCGATTGTAGCAAAACAAATCCATGCTCGGGGATCAAATTGGAAGATGTAAAACTCACATACAAGAATCAACCAGCAGAAGCGTCATGCAGCAATGCTGGTGGAGTTGCTTCAGGCCTTGTTCAGCCCACTAGCTGTTTATAAGAGCCTGAAGATGAACTGCTAAGCACGCAATTAAGAATAAACAGTACGTACTGAAAGAAGAAGAAGAAAGTGTAATGAGCGAAGTATAGGTCATTGAGTCGAAGTTTATTGCTTGAGCCTGTGGCACATTTCTGCCCGACCAATGCAATTATAGTTATGGTTGTATTTCATTTGATCTTTACACATGAATTATATTTTATAATTGATAAATCTCAATTTCTTTATTATAGCTTGAATCAGAGTTACGCTCTTGGTTGAGAAGTAGGATGATCGATGGCGCTGTATTTGTTGCTAAACCATATATAGCTTCATCATTACCCTAACTATAGTATCATAAAACATACAAATATTTATTTACTTACTATCATTCACTGTCTCGAAATTTCTGACGAGGATTCACTCTTAATTTAAGAGAACAAGGCAAGTCTTCTGCGCTAGAGACAAGGGTTTCTTCGTTACAATTTAAGAAGAAAGTCTCCTTCCATATTGGCAGGAAGTGATCCACCTTCATCTCAGGTTAAATGTTAAGAGACATTTGTACTTTTGCAGTAACAATGGCATACTTCATCTCATATTTAAAATTGTTGAAAAAATTGAAGTAAAAGATGGCTGGAGCTAGTTTTTCAATAAAAACAGAGAACCCAATTAGAAGACCCTGTCCACTGCAAGAAGTTAGCATATCATTTAAAAAAGACTGATTCGAAAGATAATGTCCAATGAAGTTGCCCTGATAATAGAATGTTTTGCATTGCAGGAAACCTTACCCATGCATGGAAGTGGACCTTGAGCCCCATGTCTGTTCGAGACAAAAGAGTTGGATACAGTGAAGGTCCAATGAAACATGTCTTCATATTCTTGTTCTTGTTTTGAAAGGATAGAGATTTACTTCAAAACTATCTTAGATTTAACACTCCAACCAAATATATATTTATGACGTTTCTATATTTGTCTCTTCTGTCATGGAACACTAACCAAAGGCAATTTATGAGCGACTCTGTTATCATTAGAATTTCAACATGCAACTCCATTATAAGTAAAGATGGAGCCATCAATTTTGTTTCTGAAATCCCAGATGGAGTCTTGAAAAAGAATAATATTGGATCATGCTTCCTTTCAAATGGAGTATAAAACTTCATACTTCAGAGGAAACTGCCTTCAATTGAAATTAAAAATTAAGCAATATCTGCCACTATCCGTTGTAATAGTAGAGTGACACACCAGTGCTAACAATGGCATTTGGAAGAAATAATGTTAAATACAAAATGCTGTATCTGAAACAATATGAGCATGGAAAGACAAGAGTGTTAGATCTTGAATTTCATAACATATAGAAATTATATTCATGTCGAATTATCAATAATGCATAAGCGATAAAGCGGGCGTGCACGAATCCATATCCGAAGTCGTATGGATGACCTTCTAGATTAATAAGTTCTGCCTTTGAGAGCCCTTTGATCTCTCAACCTTAACCTTAGTTTTCTCTCTAATAATGGGTGTTAGAGTGAAAAATGTTGAACTTGTAATCCGGGAACCATGGACCCATATTTATAGACAACCAAGTGCCTTTATGGTATTTATATTTTAGCCCATCACTAAAATAGAAATAACCCCGTAATCTCTACACATTAAGGTCCACACCTTATTAGATACATCAAAACTCAATTGCCTAAAATACTTAACAAATCATTTTAATTAGACTTTACCTTATTTGACAGTCCACAAACACATAATTATTTTCATATAAGTCCAACGTTTGATTAATGATCCAACAAGGGATTGGACCTCTTTAAATTTAGTCAGAGAGTAACAAACACAGCTACTATAACCACTGAAATTTGCTACTGTAACATGTAGACCTGTAAATGGTTGTCCTGTTTTCATCGGGTCTCTGCTATTTCAATCTCAACGGAAATTGCCTTTTGTGTTTTTGTACACTTGAACTATTATTGGTCTTCGATCTGGAATGGTATCAACACTGTTGCTTGCAACTAAAAAATCTCAGCTTTAAACCCTTTCCCAATCAAGATTTATCGATGGCGTCATATATATATATATATATATATATATAGCCATTTTTACATGTTTCTGTCCATGAGTCTGGTTGCTTATAATGGTTTTCATGAGTTTGTGGCAAGATTTTGGGGACATGTACGAGCTTAATCAAATCACAGGCATCATGCACGTCCTATGAGTCAAACTTAATCAGAAAGTAAACTCAACTGGAAGCATATTTGTGTAGAGAAAGGACGTATATCAAAGCAACCCTATAGACTACAAAGTTCATTCATTTGATTAGCTTGTTCAGATGATACGCTAAAATAAATTAAATGAAGGATCATGATGAGATAAAATTAAATCTTAATTTTTCTATCAAATTGTAACTGGGAAGACTTGTAAGAATTACCCTCTGTTTATTTTTTATATAGCATATACGGTCTGTGTTTTGCTCCATCTATATTTTTAAAAGTATTTAGTTTATATAATTTATATTGTTTTGAATTGATATTCACAATTCAAGTCCTATGTGAAGAAGGGAGTTGATTATTTCCCTCTTGACCTTGAGTGGTATGAATTTAGGGAGCAGTATGTACAATTACAGTACCTTGAATAGTTCATCATTTCTCAGGATCTTGGATTGTTAAAATAACTAATATTAGCTCTTTACTTTCACTACTGTAATTAGTTTCAATGATTGCACGGAGCGCTACGGAGATGAGATCTTGAGTGCAGGTAAGGGGACACACTCACACACACAGTACACACACACACACACACACACACGAAAGCTGAAGCTGTCAAAAGCTTCATTGCGATTGCCTCCTTGTTCCAGGGATTCCTTGTTTCAGGCAATTAATGGTGTTCATAGAGATGGCATGTGATGTGTTTGACCATGCATCACTTTCCATATGCACATGGTATCCCGAATTCAACATCCAACTCCATCCCACAAGGTGTGTATATATATATATAGTTAAGAACCACAAGAAAACATGTTCACTTCTCAGTACTTAAGTCGTAGATTAAGCCACATAACCTGTATAAATATTCACACACTTGAACTGATTTCAGCTTGAATCGGCCGGGAACTAGCTAGCCACCACAAGCAACTCCACGTGCGTGGGGTTTCTCGTCGTACGGCTTGAAATATCGATCGAGACGGCAAAACGAGACTGACGTACATGCATATTCACAAGTTGATAAGGCTAGGAATCAAATTATATATTTTAGACTTCGATTTATATTCGGTGTCTGTCAGAGCTTTAAGAGGCTTGTTCAGAACTGGCTAAGGTACAATTAATTAGAAGTGATAGTTAAAGACTTGCTGGGCCATTAATTCATTATACTTGTTTGTTTGTCTTGAAAGTACTTAGTTTGATGATATTAAAAAAAGAATATTAATTCAGAACCCTATTTTACTTGTTAAGTATGTTTAGTAATGCGATACAAAATTTATTTTAAAAAATATTTTTTTATTAAAAATACATAAAAATATATACTTATTAAATATTTATTCTTTTTATAAGAAAAACAGGTACAACAGCAAAAACATACAGTGAATTGTTTATATATATATATATATATATATATATATATATATGCATTTGTGTGTGTAATGTAAATGAAACTCCATGCATGTTCTCCTGGAATATTTACAGATTATATATATATATAGTCCCATGCATGATGAGCATCATTTTCAATGAGACAGAAGAAGAAGAAGAAGAAGAAGAAGAAGAAGAAGAAGAAGAAGAAGAAGAAGAAGAAGAAGAAAGCCCCATGTGGTAATTAAACTTGAGAGTAACGTCTCCATGATCAGATAGATAAAAGGAATAAAAGCCTGAGCGTTCACCAGTTTCTTAATTTGATCGTGAAATTGCAAGACGAATAGACTATTCGTGGAATCTCAGGATGAGGAGACAAGAAAGTTGAATTTAGAGAAGATATCACGTGCTAGCTAGCTAGCAGTTAATATATATATATAAGCCAACATCGATCATGTGATAAGTTAGTTTGATACTCCAAAAGCACAAGCTGCCTGCCTAAAACCAGGGAGGAGCCGATCGAGCTGCATTTCATTATTTTATGTTCATCTTGGGTCAACGGCGGTTAAAGATCTAAATCCACCACTTGGATAAACTCATCAATGATTACGAGTTAGTCCAAGATTATATATCCTGAAATTAACAGCTTTTATCTTAAGATTTTTTTTTTTTACATTTTGGTTCTCAAATGTTTAGGATTGTTTTTCAATCTCACCCTTCAACATTAGATTTACTAGGTAATAGATTTCACAATTTATTACATACACACTTACTTAGTTATGGAACTAAAAGAAAAAAAAGGTTTATGATAGTTATATATATATATATATATATATATGAATGTAATGTGTGGGACAGTTGAGGTGTGAAAGATCCCAAGACGAAACAAAGGCAAGCAGCTGTTAAAGAAGGAGGAATGATCTTTGGAATGAACTGCATGCCTTCTTTCTAATAGCAGCTGCTAACTGAGGCCCTAAATTAATTTCTAGGATGGGGGAACAGCAACATATACTTAATTGCATATATCATATACTTAATCTCACCATTTATTGGTTGAAGACAGGAAGAACAACATTCATGTGTAATACTTAAGGGATTAACATGGGATCATGCCCTAAATTTAATGTCAACACTATTGATCTGTGTGTAATAGAATCGTTCTCACATGGAGGAAGTTCCTGCATGTACGTAGTAGATGAATCGCACTGTGTAAATCAGCCATAAATGCAAGCCATCTACCTGGTTGCTTTAAGTAAAGGAATTACAGTAAATAAAAATAAAAAACTGAAGAGTCCATTAGTAACTCTCTTCTCTCTTTCATTTCGGCGCAGCTTTGTCTATAAATTAATACCTCCTTCATGAAACGTACGTTAAGCCTCTCGCCTCCACCTCCCGCAACTCTTTAACTTTCTATCGATTTCATCTGGTCTCTCAGCTTGAACAGGAAATTGACTCCTTTTAATTAGTATCCTTCAAGCAAAGAAAATGGCAAACGCGATAAACACTTGTTTCCTTCTTTCATTGCTAGTCATTCTCCTTACCTCATCTCTAGCAAGTGCAGCACAATACAATGTCCTGAGTCATGGGGCAAAACCAGATGGGAGAACTGACTCAACCAAAGCCTTTCTTGCTGCTTGGACACGAGCTTGTGGGTCTAGTAGCCGCTCTACCATCTATGTCCCACCAGGCAGGTACTTTCTGCGAAGTGTACAATTCATTGGTCCTTGCAAGAACAATGCAATCGTCGTACGAATAGATGGCTCACTTCTGGCTCCCACAGACTATCGGGTTATCGGTAATGCTGCAAGCTGGATCTCCTTTCTGCATGTCGATGGAGTTTCAGTTTCTGGTGGGATCCTTGATGGACACGGTTCTGGTTTCTGGGGTTGCAAGCAATCTGGCAAGAATTGCCCAAGTGGTGCCACGGTACGCGCGTTCAATATGTTGTATATGACCACCTTCTTCTTCTTCTTCTTTTTCCTTTTCTATTCTCTATAAGATGCTAGGATCGTAATCAAAGTCAAGACTCGAGCTTTGAAATGTAATCATCTCCTAGCTACCTAGCTATCCTCAACATAATCATGGTTGATGGAATCTAAGAGTGCTTTCATCAGTCATAAATATTACCATTCAACTTACTGTCTTCTTGGGACTAGCTAGTATGGTCCATGTTCACTCGGGCCCTAGTTATTGCATGAATTAATAAAGAATGTCAAACGTCAACTACTACTTAAGTCCTAATTATAGCTTTTTGTTTAGGTGGCCCAGCTAATTAAAGCCTCAGTTACGTTTCAAGCACATTTCAATGCGTTAATCAATGATCATTTAATTTAATTATAGTTTGTGTGCGTTTGCAGACACTAAGCCTTTCCAATTCAAAAAACATAGTGATCAGTGGACTGCATTCACTCAATAGCCAAATGTTCCACATCGTTGTCAATGGCTGCCGCAATGTGAGAATTCAAGGGGTTAAGATCACTGCATCCGGGACCAGTCCAAACACCGATGGCATTCATGTACAGCTATCGAGCGGCGTCAAAATCTTGAACTCGAAGATCGGAACCGGTGATGACTGTGTCTCGGTCGGTCCCGGTACCACTGACTTGTGGATCGAGAATGTGGTGTGTGGCCCTGGGCATGGAATCAGGTAACAATTAAGGAAATTAAATAATCAAGCACACCTCCACATACATGTAATACATGATCTCAAGTAATTAAATTATCTTCTCATAAGATAAGATAAGATGACGATTTATATATATGTACTACTACATCTATACACGCGGCTATAAGTACGGGACTCAAACGTGGGTGTGTGTGTGTTCTTGCAGCATTGGTAGTCTGGGGAAGGACCTTAAAGAGCCAGGGGTGCAAAATGTGACAGTTAAAACCGTTACATTTATCGGTACTCAAAATGGGCTGAGAATCAAAACATGGGGGAGACCAAGCAATGGTTTTGTAAAGAATGTTCTTTTCCAGCATGCCATCATGACCAACGTTCAAAATCCCATTGTCATCGACCAGAACTACTGTCCTGACAACAAAAACTGTCCCGGTCAAGCTTCTGGGGTAAAGATTAGTGGCGTGACGTACCAAGATATCCATGGAACATCAGCAACAAAAGTGGCAGTGAAATTCGATTGTAGTAAAAGGTCTCCATGCACTGGTATCAGAATGGAGAATGTGAGGCTAACTTACAAGAATCAACCAGCCGCTGCATCTTGCAACAATGCTGACGGAACAGCTTCCGGTTTCATTCAGCCTAGAAGCTGTCTTTGATTCGTAAAATACCAATCCCAGAAGAAAATTATACATGTCATGCATGCTAGCTATTAGATTAGCTAGGAAGTTTGTTGCTTGAGCCTGTGGCGTTCCCGGGTTTTTGAGGTTGCTTTGGAGCCCGCCTTGCAATTATTTTTATGTTGAAAAGAATTGGTCTAAATTTCTCACTATATGAATTAATATTTCAAGACATTATATTTCGAGTAACAGTGCAGTCTGCATATGAATGACTTTTTTTTTGTCTGAAAAGTACTGATGAAGGTGGTGGATGAGCATCTTCATGAAGGCAAGTTCGACATGCAAGAACTCAAGGAAAACCTTCAAATATGAACAAAACTTGTGATTTTAGATGGGGAAAAATGCCACAAGGGTCATTGTTTTTGGAACCATGAAAAGGAAATGGAGAGGTGACAAGAGAACCCGATACTGATTCTGATGAACAGTCTTTCGGAATGAGATCAGAGCATGGTCTTTCTGGTTCCAGTTTAATGCGATCTCTGAGCATGGCTTTGAGAATCCAAGTAGACAAAAAGCTTACATCTCTGTCTCTCTCTGTTTTCTCTGCCCTATGAATCTTACGGCCCTATGGCAATACTCGAGAAACACTAACATTATAAACTTTCATAGAAGATAAAGTCAGATGTCAACAATCAATCATCAGAAAAACACCAAGAAAAAACAGGAAGCAGAAGATGCCCAAACTAGAGATTAAAATCATGTTTTGATGATGCTTTCTGGTTTGTATCATGTTTTGAATTCCCTTGATATGATGACGCTTTGCCATATAAATCCTTCTGTTTTCCACCCATGGTGACTAACTTGATAAATGAAAAATTAACAATTAATGATATCTTCGATGATTCCAAAGAAGCATGCAGAAGAGAGCTGAAGAACGTCATGTATGCTGGAATCCAACTGCAACTGCACCTCATTGGCAAGTTTAGACCACCCGCCCAGCAAACTCTCTGGACCTATATATCCTGCATGATATAAACCATCACTCCTTGTTGCCATTGCTAATTGTAGTTTCTTAAATGTCCTTAGACTAGCCAACAATCGACTACCAGGTAATATTCCAGGCCCCTGTGGGTTCACAAGTTTTTGAAATCTGAACTCAAAATGTATAGGGTGCAAGGCTGTAAATTGCATGCTGTTTTCAAGTCCGTGGGCTGATCTTACGAGGATCAGGCCATTTGTTTTCGGCCATGTATGTAAGCATAAAGCAAAAGGCCTCCCTCTCTTTAACTTGCAAGCTCTATAATCTTTCGTTGTTCATTTGTAAAATATGAATCTTAATTATGCTTATATCATAAATGCATGCTTTGGTCAAAATAAATTGGTATTTTGAAATAACAAATTGGTTTTCTTTCAAAAAATAAAAAAATTCTTTCTTCAAGAAATACAACTTATTCTAAAATTTATATGCCACAGAATTGGACGGTGACAGTGTAGAGATGTCAGGATTGTGAGGAAGTGGCTGGCTTTTCTTTTCGATTGAAGTTAAATCTACTAGCTAGAGGTCGAGGCTCTGTTGAAGTCTGAAAAGTGGATGCAGTCTGTATATTTGTCCTTGTCCAGTGGTCCATGGAGTGGCTCAGTTCCGTAAGCTTTCTAACCAGCCTAGCTGGGATTAATGTACACAAACAGGAAACAATCAAGAAAAACGTTTTAAGATGTGAGTGTGCTGTGAAATTGTGTCTAGATTCACTCGTACATCAAGAATTTCTCTACCCCACGGCGTCTCCACCTCGTGGATCATGCCAAGAAGAAGCAACATGTGCTTCATGCATCCAGCAATATTTATACAAGTAAATGAGTAGCCATGAGTATCACCAATAACTTGTTCATCATATAATTAAGGGAATCATCAGAGATTTGTCTCTATTATCTTGCCAGTTTGATTTCTATTGAAAACCAGTTGTAAAGGCTAAGTGGAGTTGGTACAATAAAATTTTTATATAACTAAGATGAAAGATAGTTGTAAAGTAAAGATTGAGTTGTCACACTAAGTTTTTTATTTTGTAGGAATTGTCTATAAATACAACTTTAGAAGTGTAACAAAGTGTACTGAAATTAAAAGAGAAATACACTCTTGATTTCTAACATGGTATCAGAGTAAATTTTTGATTTCTCATCCGAATTCAATTTTTTTTCAAAGCTGTAAAAATCCGAAGTTCTGTTCTCTTTATCTATTTTTTCCCGGAAACCAAACACCCGAAATTTTTTTCCCCAGATTTTCCCCAGAAACCCAGATTTTCCCCAGAATTGTCCAGATTTTCCCAGCAACCAAACACCCGAAAATTTTCCCCAGAAACCCAGATTTTCCCAGCAACCAAACACTACAAAATTTTCCCCAGATTTTTTCCCATAAAACCTAGATTTTCCCAGCCATCAAACACTCAAGATTTTCCCCAGAAAACCCAGATTTTCCCCAGAAAACCCAGATTTTCCCAGTCATCAAACACTCAAAATTTTCCCCAGATTTTCCCCAGAAATCCAATTTTTTTCCTAGCAACCGAACACCATCAACCTCTACTGTTTTTTCTCAAGAACCCTAGCCTAAACACACAAATCAATGCCGATTTCAAACCCAACAACAATCAATCTTCACATTACGGACTCAGATTTCACACATCACAACACAAACAAAACAAAGAAAAAAAGAAAAAAAGGAAGAAATGGAACTAACCTCACTCGAATCCGTCCTCGGACAACTCGGCATTCACCTCGAGCATAATCCTGAATGAAACAAATTTAAGGTTATGGTCAAAACTCATAGAAATGAGAATCAGAGCTCGAAACAAACTGGGATACCTTACCGGAGACACTGTGCAACCAGAACCCGGCGACCCACGATCGGAATCGTGGATTACGGAGAATCATCGAGTCAAATGTTGGTTGATTGACTCGATGACCTCGTCCTTGATGGAGAGGTTCATCCGCCTCCCGACGGCCAAGGAGATCCGGGATGCCGTCGGACGAACCTTCTACGACGGCTCCGATGCTAACCCGCCTCTTCGAGCTTAATCAGCGCTCGTTTAACACTCGTCGGAATGGGCGACCACCGTCCGATTATTACATCGAACTCGTCGCCATCTTCCAAGAAATTGACGGCCGGATCGCATCTCGAGCGAAGACGATCGGCGGCATCCTTCACCACCACTCGGCCATGGCTCAACTCGAGGTCCATATCTTCCTCGATGAGTCCGGACCACGGGTTTGAGCAGATCCGTGGGGAGATCCTTCGAAAGGACCCCAGCTCGACCTTGAGGAGCGTGACGCTGTGTTCGGCGAGAACACTCTCAAAAGATAGCCATGGCCGGACAAAGCGACCCCTGTTTTCCGAGCAATCGGCGATGGTAACGAGGTACCATCGGCCGATCGGTGAAGAAGCAGGAAGGAGAGGCGAGGACAGAGGGTCGCTCGGGAGAAGAAGATTTAGGGCAAAAATTGGCCCTTTTATAGCTGATCACGATCGCCTGGCTTTTGGTCGCCTGAGTTGACCGGGTTGACCAAAAATACAAAAATACTCGGTGGATTGATTTGTTCTCATTGCGGTGAAAAGGGACATTCAAAACAAAGGTGTTTTGAAATTATTGGCTACCCGGACTGGTGGGATTTTACGAAAAAACCACAGAAAATTATCCGAAAACCTCGGGTCCAACTGGCGGAATCAGATCCGGCACCACCCACCACGACTGTGGCTCATCCCAGGTATAATTGGTAAAAAAATTTGCACTCTCTGTTATTACTAAGAATAGTTATTGGATTATTGATACAAGTACATATGATCATATGACTAAAGACCCTGGTAACTTAATTTCCTCCAAACCTTCTTCCCAGCAAATTATTTGTACCGCTAATGGCAGTACCTCTCAAATTACTGGAGCAGGATCCGTATTCTTGAATGATTCGCTCACCCTGGATACCGTTCTTGTTGTTCCATCACTCGAATACAATCTCCTGTCGGTTAGCCAAATTACCTCTACCCTTTCATGCACTGTAACATTTTGGCCTTTCTTTTGTGTGTTTCAGGACATTCTGACCCGGAGGATTCTTGGTTATGGTGTTAGACGACATAATCTTTATTATCTGGAGTTAACCGAACAAGGGGGGAAAAATCAGTCAGACACATCAAGCACACTGTACGGACAAAGCTGAAGCACTCGTCTGGTTATGGCATCGACGACTCGGACATCTATCTTTTGGGTATCTTAAGAAACTAAAACCACTTCTGTTCTCAAATATCAGTCATTTAGAGTTCAAATGTGAAATTTGTGAACTGGCCAAAAGCCACTGTATCCCTTATTTTCCAAGTTTGAATAAAAGCTCAGAGCCTTTTGCAATTATTCATTCTGATGTTTGGGGTCCTGCAAAGGTCCCGTCATTTTCACATGCTCGCTATTTTGTCACGTTTATTGATGAGTGTACTCGAATGACGTGGATTTCTCTCCTTCAGCATAAGAGTGATGTAAGTACAGCTTTTCAAGAATTTCATAAAATGGTGCTGACCCAATATCGAAGCCGATTCAGTACACTCGCAATCGGATAATGGTACGAGTTTATGGATAAACTTCTAAATACATTCTTGGGCAACCATGGAATTCGACACCAAACTTCATGCACCTACACTCCACAGCAAAATGGTCTAGCCGAGCGGAAAAATAGACAGATTATGGAAGTCGTCCGTGCCTCACTTTTTGGCATGAATATGCCCAAGTTTTATTGGGGTGAAGCAGTAAAATCGGCAGCCTACTTGATCAATCGCACACCTTCTAGCACTATCCATTTTCGGACTCCTCAACAAAAATGGAATCCTTACTTTCCATCCCTCATTTACCGAACCTCGAACCACGCATTTTTGGATGTATAGTCTATGTGTACATTCCTAAGGTTCCGAGGAATAAAGCTGGACCAGTAGTGCGAAAAAGTGTGTTTTTATTGGGTACTCGAATTTCGAAAGGGTACCGGTGTTATGATCCTCTACACCCAAAGTTACATGTGACCTTGGATACCTCTTTTCATGAAATGGAACTCTATTACTCGAGGAGCTTCGCGTCATCTCTTGAGGGAGAGAACCATTGAAGAGAATGATGATCGATTCAAGTAGAGGAATATGGAGGTAGGTTTGAGAATTATTCTGACGACCTAAGGGAAAATACTGTAGCTCCTTGCACCAATGAAGAGTTGGAACCTTGCATTAATCAGAATCTCCCGAGCAATAACCCCCCTTTATCATCAGAGTTGCAAATGTCTACACCATTAACCGAAGAATCAACCCAGAATGTCCTTCCTCAGGTAAATCAAAATCCTGTCCTTCCTATTTTTAATAACAAAAATCCTGTTATTATTGAAAATAGAGTAAATAAATATCCCCTAAGGTCAAATAGAGGAGTCTCGAAGAAACAATATGAACCGGATCCGAAAAATAAGACTAAATACCCAATCAGTGATTATGTCTCTTCCCATAGGTTGTCAGGTTCGCATGCATTAACTGTTAATCAATTATCTACTATATGTATTCCTAGTAATGTACAGGATGCATTAGCAGATCCAAAGTAAATGGTGGCAATAAATGAAGAACTACAAGCACTCCAAAAGAATAACACGTGGGAGTTGTGTCCACTACCCAAAGAAAAAAAGACTGTTGGATGCAAATGGGTCTTCACTGTTAAACTAAAGGCAGATGGCAGTATAGACAGGTACAAAGCAAGGTTAGTGGCAAAGGGATATACACAGAAATATGGAATAGACTATCAGGAGACTTTTTCCCCAGTCGCAAAAATCAACACCATTCGCATTCTTATAGCTCTGGTAGTAAACCGCGACTGGGCATTACAACAATTTGATGTCAAGAACGCCTTTCTCAATGGAAATCTTGAAGAAGAAGTCTACATGGATTTACCATCGGGAGCTACAGGTAAATTCCCAAGTACAAGCAAGGTATGCAAGTTAAAGAAGGCATTATATGGTTTAAAACAATCACCCTGTGCTTGGTTTGGAAGATTCTCCTCCACAATGAAGGAATTTGGCTATAAACAAAGTAACTCCGATCATACTTTGTTTATAAAACACAAGGGAAGACTACAGCATTAATCGTATATGTGGATGGCATGGTCTTAACAGGAGATGATCTAGAAGAAAGAAAATCGCTACAACGATTTCTTGCCTCGAAATTTGAAATGAAAGATCTGGGACAACTGAAGTATTTCTTGGGGATTGAAGTTTCAAGGTCAAAAACCGGGATTTGTCTGTCACAACGAAAGTATGTGTTAGATTTATTAATGAATCGGAATGCTTGGCATGTAAACCAGGTGATACACCGATGGAGATGAACCACAGTCGAGAGAGTCGGAGAAGCAAGAGTTAGCGAGATAAAGGACGGTACCAATGGTTAGTCGGAAAAGCGATATACTTATCACATACAAGACCGGATATAGCATTTGCGATCGGTGTGGTGAGTCAATTCATGCACTCACCAGGAGAAGAACATATGGAAGCAATATATCGAATTCTAAGATATTTGAAGAGTGCACCAGGAAGAGGAATATTATTTTCAAAAATAAAGTTCGTGAAATTAAAGGATATACTGACTTCAGATTAGGCGAGAGATCAGACAGATAGAAGATCAACGTCAGGATATTTTACCTTTGTAGAAGGTAATCTTGTGACATGGAGAAGCAAGAAACAGATAGTGGTCGCCCGATCAAGTGCGGAGGCAGAATACCGAGGTATGACCCATGGTGTGTGCGAGTTATTATGGATAAAGCATGTGTTACGAGAATTGGGGGTTAATTACGAGTCATCCATGAGTTTATACTCGCGATAATAAAGCGACTATCGAAATTGCACACAACCCTGTACAACATGATCGTACCAAACATGTTGAAGTTGACCGACATTTTATTAAAAAACCTCGATCGGAAAATCATACAATTTCCGTTTGTAAGGTCGAAGACCAGTTGGTGATGTTCTCACAAAAGCGATTCAGGAAAAACATTTCACGGTGCAATCAACAAGTTGGGCATGATAGATATCTATGCTCCAACTTGAGGGAAGTATTGAAAACCAGTTGTAAAGGCTAAGTGAAGTTGGTACAATAGAATTTTTATATAACTAAGTTGAAAGATAGTTGTAAAGTAAAGATTGAGTCGTCACACTAAGTTTTTTATTTTGTAGGAATTGTCTATAAATACAACTTTAGAAGTGTAACAAAGTGTACTTGAATTTAAAAGAGAAATACACTCTTGATTTCTAACAATTTCAGTTCATTGATAATTTATTTTCTTGTGAAAGAATTGGAAAACAAATTCTTTTAAATAGAGGATAGTTTAGTCTTACACTTTTATACAATACAATAAATAAATTACTTCTCTTATTTAATTAAGAATCTATATATGTTTTAGACAGTACATGGAATATACTGTACGTGTCTACGTCAGTAGATATCGATAATGTTTACAAGATGATTTTGGAGCTCCTATCTACAAGTTGCGAAATGAATGGTCGAGGTAGTAGCTTGTTTATCCGGGACTTCAAAAGAGTTTTATTTTCAAAAATGACAGTCATGGCCGTGCATGCTCGTTGGATTCCATTGATCTATTCTTATAAGATAAGAATTAAGGATGTTAACCATAATATATATTGAACTAATTAATCCTTTTTTTTAGAAAATAAATCCATCTTATCTTAATTACAGAATTTATTTCTTTTATTGAATTGCAAATAAGTGATTTAGAATAGTAAAATCTAATAGTTTTGTTATTTTGTTTTTTCTTACGAAATCTCGTCGATGTTAGAAGTTCATTAATTTCCCAATTATGGCTTTTATTAGATAGAATTCATTATATATAATTTTCATATTTATTTTGAGGTGGATTCAAAACAGTTTAGGTTATTAGTTATCGTGTCAATTCAAGATTTTTAAACGATTTTTATTATTATGAAAGCGACAAAGATTAAAAAAATAAAATAAAATTTGGTGTTCGTTGTCCATTATTCAACTTCTTTTTCTTTTCCCTTTCCTTTAATCGCTTATAAATAATGGGTTTTGCCTTTTGAAATCTAAACCATTATCAATCTACCATTTTGTCTTGCTTTTAGTAGCACGATCGAGAAGAAGAGGCAAGGGGGGAGAATTATGGCAACCAGTACTGGTGAAGAAGTGAGCAACATGCAGGTCATATTGAAGGATTATGTCACTGGATTTCCAAAAGAATCAGACATGCACGTGAAAACAGGTTCCATCAAACTCAAACTACCAGAAGATGAAAGTAGTGACAATGCTGTGTTGGTTAAGAATCTTTACTTGTCTTGTGACCCTTACATGCGTGGTCGCATGACACATAGTCCAGTTGATGACCCCGACTTCTCTCCCTTCACTCCTGGCTCTGTATGTTCCCTCGCTTTCTCTCTATATTTTAACCGTAAGAAATTGCTACTTGGTTTTGTTTATTATTACGCACCAATCCATTTGATTGTTTTGGATATGTGGGCCAAGAAAAGAAAAGTGGAGGATTTTAATCAGTGATAATTATAGGACTTGTTTAGCAGAGATGGTTAAGAAAGCAATTAAAAAACCAATAATTCAAGACCAAAGGAATGTCTATTAATTAATTAATTAAAGGGGTTTCTTTTGCTATTTATTTAAATATGTTTATGAAGTTTATGGAGATGTGGGACAGCTCCAAAATTGCTTTGTGATATTTCTCTCTTTTTTAATTGAACAGCCAATAGTTGGACATGGGGTGGCTGAAGTTGTTGATTCTAGGCACCCTGGCTTCAAGAAAGGGGACTTGGTTTGGGGGAGGAAAATGGGGTGGGAAGAGTACAGTTTAATAAGAGAACCTGAGAAACTCTTCAAAATTCACTCTACTGATGTGCCCCTTTCCTACTATACTGGAATTCTTGGTAAGTCGTTTGCATGCTGCCTTGATGTAAATTCTGCTCACTATGAGAGGAGCAAGTAGTGGATTGAACAATTGGCCAATCCTGGATTTATGTTTTGCTTGTTCTAACTAATGAGCTAAATCCTGGATATATGTGCATTTGCTTTGACAGGCATGCCTGGTATGACTGCTTATTATGGTTTCTATCAAGTTTGTTCTCCAAAGAAAGGGGAGCGCGTCTACATTTCTGCAGCATCTGGTGCTGTTGGTCAGCTTGTTGGCCAGTTTGCAAAGTTGATGGGTTGCTATGTTGTTGGAAGTGCTGGAAGCAAAGAAAAGGTGGGGCAGCTTAGAACCTTGTTCTATTTGGTGGCTGCGCGCTTTCTATCATCTGTTTTACCAGTATACGTCCAATAATTTTGTTCATTAAAATTCATCAAAGTATGGAGCACAATCATCTTCATGCAATAAGCAATCAGTCTATTTACTCATTTACAGGGGTTTCAGTTGGATTCCAGAATATTTTAGGACAGTTTCAGTTGTAGTTTCCACTATATATGGAAAAGCTAAATGTTCTGGCTAGCAACTCGTCAGCTATGCAATTTTTATGCCACCCTTCTCTTGTATTTGTTCATCGATTGGGGGGATTTGATTGAATGATTTCATCTTGAACATGTTAGCTGGCTAGATTTTGATCTGCTTTTATGGTATACAAGGTTGAACTACTGAAAAGCAAGTTTGGGTTTGATGATGCTTTCAATTACAAAGAGGAGCATGACTTGGTAGCGGCTTTGAAAAGGTCAGTCTTTGTAATTGCATTTGAGAATTTTACGGCAAGCTTCAATTAATGTTAACGTCAGTCTTTGGACATTTCGCTGTGTTTTAGTGCATGGGAGTCAAAGTTGGTGGCCGGTAGTGGTTTCTCATAGAATTAATGAGTTTTGCATTGAAGATAAGAAGATTAGGTTACAATATTTGAATTTCGAATTTACTGTTCATATTCTAACCTAATCTTCTATATCTTCAATGCAAAACTCATTAATTCTAACAGTTTCAAGGGTTTCTGTTCACAAACCACATTAAACGTGGTAATTAAATTTAGAATGTCTTATCTCTTTGAGTCAAGGTTAACAGCCATTGATTTTTCATGATAGAATTTTTTGTGACACTTCATTCCATGGAAAACCCTCTTGATAAATTTTGCATGCTCTATTGGTTTTGATGTCACTTGATCTGTGGTCACTCTTTATAGATTAGCAAGTGTTGAAACTTTAGGTATGCTTCCCAGAATGCATATTTCATGCTTAACCAACCATTCGACCAATGATTTTACTGCGCTTTAATATTCTCAGTCATTTGCATCAGTTGCCAGATATAAAGCTTATCAGAAACTTAAAATTGTCACCCAGTAAGCAATCCTGTAGCTATTGGGAGATTCAAAATGCCCCTTAATTATGGTTTGAGTTTTGTTTGTGCCATCAGGTACTTCCCTGAAGGCATTGACATTTACTTCGAGAATGTTGGGGGTAAAATGCTTGACGCAGTCCTCCTTAACATGAGATTCCATGGTCGCATTGCTGCTTGTGGAATGATCTCTCAATACAATCTCCAGCAACCTGAAGGCATTCAAAACATAACGACTGTTGTTTTTAAGCGAATCCGTTTGGAAGGGTTTATAATATTCGATTACTTTGACCAGTATCCCCAGTTCCTAGATTTTGTGCTGCCTTATATTAGAGAAGGGAAGATTGTTTATGTGGAAGACATAACTGAAGGTCTCGAGCATGGTCCTTCTGCTTTGATTGGCCTTTTCAGTGGCCGAAATGTTGGAAAGCAAGTGGTGAAGGTTACAAATGAGTGACCAGCCTGTTCTAGTATATTCAACGTACCAATATGAATAGAATATCAGAGATCTCTTAATAAGGCATTGGATTTTTGTCATCCGTGATGCCGCAGTTGATAAAATTCAAGCAGTGGAATGCTGTCTATTCCAGTCTTTACAGCTATCTTACATTCATATAGTCTTCCTGCCTTAAGTTTCTTGGGAGCTCCGCTCTCAACCGAGCAAAAACCATAAAATGTGTGCTGTTGTAACTGGTTCACAATCCTATTTTTATTTGACACGTTACTTGTCTTGCGTATTCCATTTTGAGTGCTAGCAAGATATCTATACGAGGAAAAGTACGGATACAAAGGCCGAGATCTTTCTTTCTTGGACCAGTCAAGCACTACCAGATCCGTAGCCAAGTAAAACAAGCACAAGAGTTGATTATCAACTTCAAATCTCACCAAGAATCTATATGTGGCTTCAATTTCACTAGGAATCATGAAAAAAATGGAAACCATAGTGCCATAACAGCGAGGTTACCGCCCAAATCTGACCAGAAGTAAATTGCTAGATACTATAAATAGGACTTACAATCGGCCCTTGCATAATCAGCAAGGAAGGTAAACTCTGATAATATATAACTAGGTCGATCTTCTGCCATCTTTGAAGTTGGAAGCTAAAACATCTGCAATATGGCAAGTGATATCGGTTGTGAAGTGAGCAATAAGCAAGTGGTACTCAAGAACTATGTCAGTGGTTTCCCAAAAGAATCAGACTTCGAGGTGACAACCACAACTATAAAGCTCAAAGTACCAGAAAATAGTAAAAATGCTGTTTTGCTAAAGACTTTATACCTTTCTTGTGATCCTTATCTCCGTGGTCGCATGAGATACACGCCGGTTACCGATCCTGATCCTGACTTCGGTTCCTACACCCTTGGCTCAGTATGCGAACTTCCTTTTTTAATTTCTCCAATAAATGCATCACAATGAAACAAATTGTGGGATGGCTCGATTTTATTGACTATGCGTGCTTTTCTAATTTTTTCTGTTTTGTTGAAATTGAACAGCCAATATCTGGATTTGCAGTGGCTAAAGTGGTTGATTCGGGGCACCCTGACTTCAAGAAAGGTGATCTTGTTTGGGGGAGGAGAGTAGGCTGGGAAGAGTATAGTCTAGTTACCACACCTGAATGCCTCTTCAAAATCCACCATACTGACGTGCCCCTTTCCTATTACACTGGAATTCTTGGTAAGGTCTCTGACTACTTGTTGTAAATCTTAACTATGCTGCTGTCTTGTTATCAATTTCAATGAGCTACAACTCGTGTGTGCATGTACTTTAACAGGCATGCCTGGGATCACTGCTTATTTTGGTTTCTATGAAATTTGTTCTCCCAAGAAAGGGGAACGAGTCTACGTTTCAGCGGCATCTGGTGCAGTTGGTCAGCTTGTGGGGCAGATTGCTAAGTTGATGGGTTGCTATGTTGTTGGGAGTGCTGGCAGTAAAGAAAAGGTGGGAAAACCTTGATTAATCTTTGCAGTATTTCACTTGATATGCTTTTATCCTATGGCTTCTTACCTCACTAGCTTCTTAGCGAGAGGACATTGTTGATAAGATTAGTCCGGACATGTAAATTTGATCGCATTTTGTTTCGCTTTCATGGAATTATAGGTTGAATTGTTGAAGAGCAAATTTGGGTTTGATGATGCTTTCAACTATAAAGAGGAACATGACTTTGATGTAGCTTTAAAAAGGTCAGTACATGTAAAGAGAAATTCACAAATCACTTTCATGAGCGCAGAATCCATGGAAGTCATCGAAATTTACGGTTTTGTGTATGAAACTTGAGATTGAAAACAACCCTTATGATTTGAGGTTTGGTTTTGTATATGAAACTAGGTACTTCCCTGAAGGCATCGACATTTACTTTGAGAATGTTGGGGGGAAAATGCTTGATGCTGTGCTTCTGAACATGAGATTCCGTGGCCGCATTGCTGCTTGTGGAATGATCTCGCAGTACAATCTTCATCAGCCTGAAACCATTCAAAACCTGACGAATATCGTTTATAAGCGGATTAGATTGGAAGGGTTCGTGGTTGTGGATTATTTTGACCAGTACTCCAAGTTCTTGGATTTTATTCTGCCTTGTATCAGAGAAGGGAAGATTGTTTATGTGGAAGACATGGCTGAAGGACTCGAGAGTGGCCCTGCTGCTTTGATCGGCCTTTTTAGCGGCCGCAACATCGGAAAGCAAGTAGTGAAGGTTACTGAAGAGTGATCAGTATTCTTCATCATACCATAGCACTGTTTTTTAGTGATATAAAAGGAGTTAAATATTGTTCTGTTAATCTGAATAAAGTATATCTGAATAAGACGTTGGCATTTTACATGACTTCTCCTCTTCTAGGCTTTTCATGACTTCTTGTAATTTCCTGCAAACTGCCTCAATAGCATAGGAGAAAGTAAAGTTATAATTAAAAACAAAGGCTAATGATATGAACTACATTTGTCACGACCCGAGACCCGGATCCGTGACGGGCATATAGGCATGGTCCCCCTCCAAGGTCCCACACCTATGCGAACCCAAACTTACACACAAACTTATCATTCAACTTCAGAATTGACGCAGCGGAAATATCAAAATAGACTTCAATACATAATTCAATTGTCGGAAATAACAAGGTAAACTTATAACATAATTCGATTGTCCTTACACAAGAGTTGATTACATATTGTTTTACTTGTGGAGCACTAACTAGACATATGAACAAAGTATCAAGTACAACCAAAATAGCAGGTTCCAAGAGTAGGACAAATTGACCTGCTAGCAAGCTACGATCCTGAAAATAATGAATAATGAGGGGGTGAGTTCAACAACTCAGTGAGTAGATAATATCCAATATACACATACGAGATAAATATAGCAAAGAGAAGTATATTAATAAATAGGCTCGAAGTTCTTACAAACAAACATGTGATGGTTTCTCAAATAGGTCATAACAAGAATTTAATAGGTAAAGCTCGTCAGAAAATCAGAATGCAATGAGCACGAGGCTCCGTACTATGGGATGATCAGTCCACACAGGTTGGTGACTCCCCCGACCAACTAGGGTTTCAGATACGATGTGCACAAAGGCTAACACTAACCTGTTAGCATGGGTATTCTGACTGACATACCATAGGCATATCTTATAATCAGACAAACATATTCATATCTTAAGGCTCAACTCATGGTATCAATCAAATGAGGAGCTATCATTTCACAAACAGATACAGGTTTATATCAAGAACGTATATTCAACAAATGATTATGCTTTATCGTATCAGAATATAATCAAGGTATATATTATCAAAAAGCATAATCCAATTCATACTAGCAAATTCAAATATTTATATTATTTCTCATGCATATTAAACATTATCCACTCACCGGACTCAAAAGCAAATAAGGTTCAAACTCTACAATCAAACTAATTAAACCATTACCCAACACTTTCAACCCTTAACATCTCTATTAATTCATCAATCAAACCCAAATAAATTTCTCAAACCCTAACAATCAATACAAACCAAATCATAGCTAATAATCACATTTATACATAAATAAATACACACATTGTTAGGATTGAGAGTTTGCAGATAATTGAAAGAAGAGAAGAATTAGTTTAGAGAAGGGGAAGAGGGAGAAGAGAGAAAAGAGAGGGAAACTGAAATTTAAATTGTATTGAATTCTGTTTTTCATACTATTGTTGTGTGTACACTTCTCTATTTATACACATTATACTATTCTAGAATATTCTTCTATACTCTAACATCCCCCCTCAATCTCATGCTTTGATAAACCAAGCATGAGATTGCAACAATGAAAATGAAATACAAGAGTACTTAATTCTTTTGACAAACAATATGTAAACTAGAGAAGAGAAGGAATATCATTGGTCTATTTCTTGACCAGAATTTCATTTATCTACTTCAGTTTTTTTTTTTCTGAAGGATTTCATTTGGCTTCTTCAGTTTTTCTGAAGTTTTTGCAGATGAATTTCTTAATCTGTGTAAGAATTCATTTTCTTCTTCTTCTTCATTGGATTAAGTTTTTTTTCTTAATCTCTTTTTTTTATTATTTTTGATTTTTGATTTTTTTTTTGTGCAAAACGGTGGAAAGTTACACACAAAACGGCACACCACAACATAAACGACACAGCACACACAGACGACATCACAACACCAAAACATAAAATCTAGGTTTTCAACAAATCTTCTCTCAGCCACGCCGCAGCCTCATCTCTTCTCTGCCGAATCGATTCACTTCATTTTGCCAGCCTTTCTTTGATCTCTGCTTTAGGTGAAGTTCAAGGGAAAATCATGCCGGACGTGCAAGCTCTTGTTAATGATTTTCTTATCAAGCTTAAGAAATGTAAGATTGAGGGATCGCAGTCACCAGCGATGGCTACAAAAATCATGGCAACCATCAGTACCAGGGTGATCTACTTGTTGTCCATGATCTCCGTCTTCCTCTTGATCTTTGAGACTCTGACTAATTTTCTTCTCGATTTTCCGTCGACGCCTCAACCTCTTTTTGTAGATTGTTTTTTTTTTAATGATCCATTTGAAGGATTACATTGAGGAAGCTTGGATCAATTCATGCGTTAGCATAATAGCAGCTCTGATACCATGTTAGGATTGAGAGAAGAGAAGAATTAGTTTAGAGAAGGGGAAGAGGGAGAAGAGAGAAAAGAGAGGGAAACTGAAATTTAAATTGTGTTGTATTGAATTCTGTTTTTCATACTATTGTTGTGTGTACACTTCTCTATTTATACACATTATACTATTCTAGAATATTCTTCTATACTCTAACACACATTACCTTAACAACTTATTTCTCCTTTTTCTTTTCTCCTCCTCTTCTCTTTCCCTCTTTTCTCTTCTTCTTCTTCTTTTTTCCTCTCTTCCGGATTCTCTCTCTCAAATTGCAGATTTATTCCCTTTTTTTTGTTTTCCTTTTTCTTCTCTCTTCTTTTCTATTTATATTTATAAGCTTATGCAATTACTACCCTACCCTTAATTTATTTACACACCTAATTCTAAGCCACCAAGGACACTCATGTATTTTCCCTTTTTAAAATTTCAAAATACTACAACATTCTTGTTCTCATGAAAAAGAATATGTGGGCTTGCATTTATTTAACTCTAAAAAATATAGATAATTAGAATGAAAAATAAAACATAGCCATGCACATCCGACAACATTTTAGTGTTTATGATGCTATGACACACAAATCATAACCCGGAGTCAACTCAGGAACCAAAGATTGGCCGACTGAGCTACTGTCTTCAGGGGTGATTCTGCCACATAGAATGCCACTTATTTCCGGACTTATCTTCTCCTCTTCCTTGTAAGATTGTTCCTCTTTCTTCCAGTCCAACTCCCTCAAGAAAAATCCCTCTGTTTGCCGACTTATAGGAGCTGGAAAACCCAAACTCGTCAGGATTCTGCACGGACTTTAACAGCTCTGCCCTTGTTTCTGACTGGAACTTCAGCTCTATTTCTACTCTAACGGCTTTTTTTTTTAGCAGCCTGCCTTGATTGATCCTCACCAGAATGTTTAACATATTATATAGATGTAAAATGTAGATGGGGACTAAATTTATAGTAAAATAATTGATTTTAAGCAAATATACATAAATTAAAAAGCGATAAACAAGAATGAAATTATGGTTAATGTTATTACTTTGAATCTATGTAAGCTCACATTTTAGGTACGACAGTAAAAGAGATGTCTTACATGTCTTGTTAGCCTCTCTTTCATGCATGATCATAGACGATATCAGTTGAAGATTTTAGATTAAAATGCCATGAGCAACAACTTTTTGACTTTTGCTTGAAAACGATGATGATTAGCGTATCATTGTTTGCAATTTACCAAAATATTGCTGAAGATTACACTATATATTTCAAGATTTTGATAATAAAGGTTGCTTTTTATTACTGTTACAATAAAAAGTATGTAGTTCATGTTTTAAAAGTATAGAAAGTAATGTCTTGATAATACTGATAGCAGCATTATTTTAACAATTGACCGCAGATACGTCACTTATGCTTCCCTCAAGGCAATGTTGGGGGGCTATATGCTTCTTGTGGTAACCCGAATGATCTCGAAACTATCCTGACAAGACTGAAGGAAGAGTAAGTAATTTAATTACTGTTGTTCTCAAAGGGGTAAGCATCGAAGGATTTGTTGCTAATGACTACTATCATTATTTCTTGGATCATGAATTGGCTTACATGAGAGAGAGGGGAAGATAAAGTAAGAGAAGGACATTGATGAACAACGGCTCTGGTAGGTGTGCCTTTTTTGTGGTCCTTAACAATGCAATGACACTGTAGATTGCTTTGAACAACCCATACAAATGTGATGGGACTCTAAAATGGAAATTGAACCACACAATTTAGTTTTATTTGCATCACTGCTCCTACATGGTCCACCAACCCATCAGCGCGCATTTGCTACTTTACCGAGAATGATAAGACGATAGTCGTAACTTGAAGCTTCCAGAGAGTTTGGAGAGCGTGCCCGAGCTCAACAATGGCAGGTAGTGGTGAAACAGTGAGCAACATGCAGGTTTTATTCAAGAGCTATGAGTCTGGTTTCCCAAAAGAATCAGACATGTATGTTGCCACAACTACCACTGAACTCAAAGTACCAGAAGGTTTTAATAACGGGGTTCTTGTTAAGAATCTCTATCTTTCTTGTGACCCGTATATGATAATTATGATGAAGAAGTCCATAGACCCAAGGACTTTCACTTCGTACACCCCAGGCTCTGTAAGCCCTTTTCTTATCTCTCGTTTTTGTTTCGTTTTTTGCTTTTGTTTTCTGTTTGGGTGCTGAGAATTGGAAAGAAAACGAGTTTAGGAGAGCAAAGTTTTGGCTTTATGGGTTAGGACAAGAGGGAATTTCGGATGGTTTGTTCAATGTTCCTTTTTAGTGATAAGAGGATGAGATCGGTGCCATTGTTTTGATTTTTGTTGAAAGCTATAGCCTTTATTGAAAGACTGTTGACTCTTTCTGAAAATCTTGGACTATTAACAGTTGGTCAATGGAACTAGACTTAACAATCTATCAAGTCCGTGGACTATACTCTATATGTTGTGGATTTCTTGGAAGAATGTCCATTGACAAATTGTGCCCCTAATTTACCAATTTTGCTATCACTGCCTACTTATTAGAACTGGAAAAGAAAGGTGGGGACTAGTTGCATGGGAATATTTCTGTTGCATAGCATTGGAGAGACGTTATCGTAAATGGAAATGAACTGATTGATATTTTATCTCTGAGAATTTTGAAAATTAGACAGAGATGAATGGAAATAAACCTCCTGTAAATTTAGCTCGGCTTACATTTTTGAAATTGCTGTTCGTATATGATTAGTGTACTACATTTGCATCTTGTAACTTGTGTGGTGGAAACTTGCCAGCCATTACGTGGGTATGGAGTGGCGAAAGTGTTGGCTTCTAGGCACCCGGACTTTAAAGAAGGCGACTTCGTTTGGGGGACAGTAGGCTGGGAAGAGTACAGTCTTATCACTTCATTCCAACCGTTCTTTAAAATTCAGGATACTGATGTACCCCTTTCATACTATACAGGAATTCTTGGTAAGTCATGGAAGGTTTTTTTATGTGTAACTGTCATCGATTAGACGTATATACAAGAACTTTTGGGCAATACAAACAAAAAATCCCCCATACCATATCAAAGATGTAATTTTTCTCGTTGTCACTCCCTGTTATCATTATCATGTCACTCATTCACCATGTAAGTTTTTTCTTTTCTTTTTGGCCCACAGCATCATAATTAGGCAATTAAACTTGAATGTTGTGTATTTCCCAATTCCTAGAAGTTTGCTTTTATGTTGCTATAGTTCCTACAACTGAATTTTCTTAGGAGTTAAACAAAATGAACTGAATGTGATTATTGGGATCCAAAACTGACTCCAATGCAGGACATTGTTTATTAGGATTACTTCACTTTCATGTATGGTGCTCCAAGTGTGTTTGTGGTCAATCTTGCAGTGAGCTAATTACAACTCCATCCCATGAAGAGAAGAGAATTGCATCTGATAAAATTTGTGCATTGTTGCATAATAATTCTCCCATTGTTTCCTAGATTTTCACGTTGCTTTGTATGTGCATTATCTCTTACAAAAAAAAGGAGATTATGTTTTCATTTCAACTCATTGTATGTGCATTTTCTTTTACAGGCATGCCTGGTATGACTGCTTATTTTGGTTTCTATCAAGTTTGTTCTCCAAAGAAAGGGGAGCACGTCTACATTTCAGCAGCATCTGGTGCTGTTGGTCAGCTTGTTGGGCAATTTGCAAAGCTAATGGGATGTTATGTTGTTGGAAGTGCCGGAAGTAAAGAGAAGGTGAGCTGGCCTTCACTGTTATACTTTCGGTTTTAGGCCATTCCTGGTGATCATTGAATCTGGGAAATAATTTCTGCTTACCAAGAACTTTATCTTGTAAATATTCCTTTCTTGCATGTTATTTGTGACCCACTCCATTGGTTGGGTGAATGACTCTGAGATATATAGTATCATTGTCTCTTCTTATGTTTAATCAGGTTGATTTATTGAAGAACAAATTTGGGTTTGACGAGGCTTTTAATTACAAAGAGGAGCCTGACTTAAATGCTGCTCTGGGAAGGTCAGTCTATGTAAATGTTATTGCATTAAGCCAATCAGTGATTTACTTGATATTTTCAAGTCATCTTTTGCCATCCCATGGAGATTATGTTTCTCCCAAATCTCACCAGCATGAAGTGGAATATCTAAATCCATTTATAACAAAAATGCTGTAGAGCGGAGGGGGGAAGGAATGGAGTGATAAACATCGCATTAGCTGTAGCAATTTTATTTCAAGAATTGATGGTGTATGGACTCCTACTGTTACAGATACTTCCCTGAAGGCATTGATATATACTTTGAAAATGTTGGGGGCAAGATGCTCGACGCAGTGCTTCCAAACATGAGATTGCGAGGCCGCATTGCGGTATGTGGAATGATCTCACAATACAATCTTGACAAACCTGAAGGTGTATTTAATCTGATGACTGTCGTTTACAAGCGGGTACGCATAGAAGGATTTGTGGTTACAGATTATTATGATCAATATCCCAAGTTCCTAGATTTTGTATTGCCTTGCATAAGAGAGGGAAAGATAGAGTACGTGGAAGATATTTCTGAAGGACTCGAGAATGGCCCTGCAGCACTGGTAGGCCTTTTCAGTGGACAAAATGTTGGGAAAAAGCTGGTTGTAGTTGCTCGTGAGTGATTGAAACCCGTTGCATCTTTTTCTTCTTCTTTTTTCTCTCTAGCAAGGGACAATGGCTGTGTTAATGATTCAATCCTGGACAAATCTGGTTTGATGTAATCCATCTCTATGTTTGGTTCCAACTGCTATACTTATAATATCCATTTTCTCCTGCTTCAAAGCCATAGATTTTTCATGTAGAAATATTTATTTTCGTGCTGAAGAAACGATGGAAAAATCCTCTCCCTGCAGTAAAGATTGTCAAGATGTAAGAGGCAAGGAAAGAAATGATAAATATGCGGTGATTGAAAACTCAGTGACTGTTTCAGCTGGCAAGATTCTTCTATTTAGTGACTGATCTACCTGTAGAAGTTGCTGTTCACTGGGGAGTTTGCAGAGATGATCCTGAAAATAGGGAAGTTCCAGCTGCTCCACATCCACCAGAAACAACTGTTTAAGAATAATGTACCACCCAATTATCAATTAAGTCCCAAAACAAAAACTTTTATCAGTTAGATCCTTGTGCCCATTTTCACTAATTCTTCAAGGGAAAATGATTTTAAGAGGTCATATTTTTGCACAAAAAACCCACATTTGAGGCAAAATATTAAGAAACTTTAGCAATAAGGACCCAACTGAGAAATGTTTGAAACTAACTGATAAAATGTATAGTCTAGGGACTCAATTGAAAAACATGAACTTTAAGCTTAAGAAAAACCATAGCACACCTAGGAGGAAAAACATGGACAAAAAGAAAGCAAATATGAACATGAACTGCTTAATATCATCTTTGATTTTATTTTCATTGACTCTATTTATGAGTTTTGTAGATAAAATTATAAAAAAGAAATAATAATCCACTAGAAATTTGCCAATAAATCGACGTGATGGCAATTGTTGACTATCCTCCAATGTGATTGGCATGGATCAAGAAGATATTTTTGTAAATTTTGACTAGCAAGCGGTTCTGGTCCACACATCACCTTCCAAAAGTAACTCGTAGTACTCTCCTCTGCAACGTGCACTCGGGGGCTGTGCTCATCTTCTTTAAGACAATAGGGAAACAAGAACAAAAAATTAAGTGGATTTCACATCTTATAACAGCATAGAATAATCGAGAATGTCTGATCAGGAAGTGAGCAACAAGCAAGTGGCATTGAAAAACTATGTCACAGGGTTTCCAAAGGAGTCTGACATGCAAATTGTAACAACTGATACCATAAGACTTAGAGTACCAGAAGGGACTAAAGATGCAGTTCTTGTCAAGAATCTTTACCTGTCTTGTGATCCATATATGCGTGAGCGCATGTCTGCTTCTGATGGTGGGTTTCCCCCCTTCGAACTTGGAAAGGTTAGCCCTGTCTCATTTCATTTCTCGGTCTTCGAACAATGAAATAGAGTTTGTTTTTCTTCCCTTTTAATTTTGAGATTTCTTAATGTAAATGTGATTTCCCATTTGAGGTATTGGACCAAAGAAGGAGAATGTAATGGTTGAACAGTCTAAAATTGGGTTTGAGATAGGAATTGAAGGATAATTTTGAATTTTTTGAGAGCTTTCTTTGTACATTTTTTTGTCACAAACATGATGATGATACAGTATTCTTCTAGTGATCATGTAGGAGCTTTGTTTTGGATATGGCAAAATGTGTTTCTGTGTATTTCAATTCTATGATGATTGATATGGTGACGTGATATTCAAATTATACATGCAGCCTCTAATTGGGTATGGAGTGGCTAAAATCCTGGATTCTACTCATCCAAACTACAAGAAAGGAGACTTAGCTTGGGGTTTTACTGGTTGGGAAGAGTACAGTCTCATTGTATCACCACAAATTTTGTTCAAAATCGAGCACACTGACGTGCCCCTATCATACTACACAGGAATTCTAGGTCTGTTTGTTTTGAATTTTTCAAACGCAGTTTCAACTTTGTTTCTCAAAAAGATAAAGATGCTTAACAAATGAAATCGTGACTTGTGTTTGTGTTGAACAAAAACTTGGCCTGGAAGCTTGAGGTAAGCTGCAGCGAAAGAATCAGTTCTGGAAAGAACCGAACAACAACAGCATGCTGATTGAAACTAGGCATATAGAGATTAGTGTGTTTGATTCATATGGTTAAAGCTCATGTGAAATTGTTGTCGATTTGTTCTTTTAAGGTATGCCTGGTATGACCGCTTATGCTGGTTTTTATGAAATTTGCACGCCAAAGAAAGGAGAGTATGTTTACATATCTGCAGCATCAGGAGCTGTTGGCCAGATTGTCGGGCAATTCGCAAAATTGTCAGGCTGCTATGTTGTGGGCAGTGCTGGATCTAAAGAGAAGGTGAGCCTAACTGGAAACCTTTTCCCTACTATTAATGAAAACAAAACAAAATGAATTGAACTTTTAATCCATGAAAACAAATGTATATCTGTCGTTTCTGCATCTCCTAGCACAGCAGAGAATCCTACGATCTATTCAGTCTTGTAAAATGTTAGGTGGCTTGTGCTTATGGCCAGAGTCACTACCGATGTGGTTGCTGATGTCTTTTCTTCTTTTTCTGACACAAGGTTGATCTGCTTAAGAACACGTTTGGATTTGATGAGGCTTTCAACTACAAGGAAGAGCCAGACTTGACCGCAGCTCTTAAGAGGTCAGTAGTAATAAATAGTAAGCACCACAATGAAGCTTGGGAATCACACTTTATGCAAGATTGCTAGAAAATGTGCAGTTAAGGTCTCTATTTTGCATTGATTTGGCAGGTGTTTCCCTGAAGGCATTGATATTTACTTCGAGAATGTTGGGGGTAAGATGCTTGATGCGGTGCTAGCGAACATGAGGATCCGTGGTCGCATCGCTGCGTGTGGAATGATCTCGCAGTACAATCTCGAGAAGCGTGAAGGTGTCCATGACCTGACGCATATTGTTTTCAAGGAAATTCGGATGCAGGGATTCCTAGCTGGTAGCTATTATCACCTCTATCCCAAGTTTCTGGAAATGGTTTTACCTTACCTCAAGCAAGGGAAGATAGTATATGTGGAAGATAAAGCAGAAGGGCTTGAAAGTGGTCCATCATCTCTGCTAAGCATATTCACCGGCAAAAATGTAGGGAAGAAGTTGGTAGTTGTTGCTCCTGAGTGATACCATTAAGCTCTGTTTTTAAGCTTTCCAAGGTCCTTGACCCGTATATCCTCTGAGCTTTCCTGGCTTCCCATGGACAGGAACTTCAATAATGATGAAGGCTTTTCTGGCTTTCATGGACAACCTTTGTTCATTGCCGAATGTTTTGGTAATAATACATTTGCTTTTTTAGAATATTTTTCAATTGAAAAATATAGTATAATAATGTTTTTCATAATTTTTTTTATACATTCTGATGTTAACATTTTGGAATCATTAAAAAGCACTTCAAAACATTAATTTGGTTTTTTTAGACGTACTTGGAGGATTAATCCACCCAGAAGATGCACATTTTTGGCACATATAAGAGATAGAATCAGATTAGTTTCTTTGTAAGAAAGAAAAAGAAAGAAAGCATATCAGATGGCCTAGCATTGACAGGCTTGCAGGTCATTCCCTGCTACGACTGGGTTGGGAACTTGAACCAGGAAAAGTTTCATTGACATGTCAAACCTTGGCAACTTCGTTCATTGTAACATGTAATAAAGAACTTGCATTATAATGGAACTCAAAAAACTAAAAAGATTGACAAGCTGCATACTAGTACTTCATGGCTACTCTTCCTATAAGAACCTATTATTCAATTTGACTTTCCTTCATAAATATCTCCAAAAATTAACATGCCATCACTGCACGAATATGAAACTAACTGGAATATCTTTATCACTGCGAGCAGCCTCCCCCAAGTTGTAAATTTACACAGGAAATGAATATCCACGGAGGTATTTAGAATCAACACCTGATTCGCGTGTCAATGCTATTCGCCCAGTTCTTGCCACCTACAGAAAAAGAGCAATCACATCATGGAAAGTATTACAAAGTCATTTCAGCACATGAAACTATAAATATAAGTCCAGAGAAATCAAACTACAGAAAAGGTTGTTTTTGTTGTCACGGTGGCAAGGACGATATAATGTTGAACTCAGATTAAATAAATCACATCGCGCAATCAAAATCAAAATCCAAGGTATGACTTAACGTTTGTCAAACAAACCTCACAAATGCCATAGGGTTCCAACAACCTTTGCAGTGCAACCATTTTGTCCAAATCTCCTGTGAGCTGGAGCAAGTATTAAAAGCGAATCCATCAGCATCAAATGTTCAAAAATTGGTCCAAAATGAAAAGGGCAGTACGATAAGTATTTAAACCACAGCCAGACCCATAGAATCATGACAGTTAAAGGTGGGACACAGACATGTGGTCTATCATTATCAATCAACTACAGGAAGGTTACTCACCTCAAGAGTTACTGTATGGTCAGATACATCAACAGCGTTGGCTCTAAAAATGCTGGCAATGTCAAGAACATCTCGTCGAGCAGCAGCATTCACAGCAATCTTTATTAACATCAATTCCCTTTCAGCAAATGGCAAATGGGTAAGATCCCTTACCTGAAAGAGTCACCAACTATTAATTTCCTATGGAACTAACATGCAAGTTACCAAACCCAGAAACTTCTACGAACTATACAAATGATTTGATTGGCCATAATGCAATTCAGGAACAAAATACATGAGCACAAAGTTCAAAGAAATGCTTCTTTCAGGTTTTTCTGAGGTTTAGGCTATTAATTCATGAATCATATAAAATTGCATTCCTTCAAACATGAGAATCTCAAGCAAAAGAAATGGAACTCTGGAAGCATCATGTACTTGTCTAACAAGATTCATCACTCTTAATCATGGAGTTCTCACCTCATGAATCTCTACTAGCTTATAAAGCTGCTGAACCAACTTGGTAATTGATTCATCAGTACCAGGCACAACGGTTGTAATACGAGAGAGACCCTCAGTTTCTGCATGCCCAACAGCCAAACTCTAACCAGAACAAATAAAAATAATTAGAGCAGAGGATGGAACTTTTTGAAACAATTAAGACAAGATACAGAAATAACAGTATCATATATACCTGAATGTTATAGCCCCTTCGAGCAAAGACCCCTGTAACAATGTTAAGAACTCCAGGATGATCATTTACAAGCAAGGATAAAGTGTGGGATTGAAGTCCAGCTGTCTGAAAAATATCAACCAAATATTAAATGTGTATCTTTTGATAAATGGATGGGAGTGGTAAGGACTAATTCAGGAAAAACAACCAGCTGAATATTAGAGGGTTGCATTTCACAGAAAGGGAAACTTGTGAGTTTCAACCTAATGGCACTGACACCAATAACAACTCATGTACTAGCCTACTCCATGTTATAATCTGCATTGAAACCGTGGTTATCTGCTATCCACTGGCCCTTTCATTTATGAAAAAAAAGTCACTTAAAATGGAGAAAGTAGAAAAAAGTTGCAAGCAGGAGCAAGATTTCTTACATCTTCATCAGTGAGAACACCCCAATGAGCATCAAGAATTTGATTAAGAGTAAAATCATCAGAAGCCTCCACTGGATAAACGTCTCCCTTAATTAGCAACAGAAAAAAAAGGCAAAAAAAATACATTAAATGCTCAATTCATGGTAACAATTGTGAACAGTAATTAAACTGTGATTGGGAATGACGACTCCATGAAAATATAAAATGGGGTCAGAGATTACTTCGGAAAGTTGATATTGCTATCCAATTGATAGTTCTTAATCAGACAAGTTTGGGTGGATGAATTAATATCTTTGAGATGAACATTAGCAATGGAACAAAATATCTAGTATAAAAAGGCACATCAGAGACAAGCCAAAAATTGGAAAAATAAATTTATAACCACAGTATCTGTTGTGCACAAGTAAACAAATGCCCATTAGAATTCTGAATCATATAGAATAGTCATCTTAAATAGCTCACAGGAGGGAGAAAAAAATGTTTGTAACGGTTGAGTGGGGGTAAAAAGCACGATAGCAGGGAGAGAGGGTTCCTTGGTCAACATCTTGTTTATGAAGTCAATTTACAAAGCCTTTTTCACAGTTTTTTCATTCCTGACTCATACTTCAGATTCACCATTCCTAGAACAGCTGAGCACCAACTTAACACAAATTTATCGAATACAAGAAATTAGCACAGAAATGCTTATCTACAAGAAAATTATGATGAAAAACTTGAAGTGTGTACCCCAGCAGACATATCATCTTCTCTGATAACTGCTCCTTTTTTAGCCCCCAAAACAGTATCAGAAAGCCTTTTCTCTCCAAGATCAGGATAAGAAGCAGCAGAAAATCTCCAAAATGGAGCAGATGCACCCATTTTTTCTCTTCTCAATGCAATCTTTTAGAAGCAACAGGTTTAGATATTAGCACTCAGTACACATGTCGACAGAGACCAATATAAAGCACAAAAAATCACGAGAAGAACCAAGACAACCTTTCCCGTTCTTGCAATTTCCCTGATTCCAAACTTGCTTAGGTTTCTTTGGACAGCAGCAATCTTCCCTGGATCTCCAGTTACCTAAATCCACAAAATAAATGAGTGGTTTTACTATGAATTTTAAAGATGCAATTTACCAACTCCAAAATAATAATAATAATAATAATAATAATAATAAATGGTTTTTAACTGTAATCTTCATGCTATGACGTCATAAACAGTGTAAATACCAAGTTTATTTAAACCAGTAACAACACCATTCTGGTATCGATAATCTCCATATTAACTACGCTTTTTAAATAACTTGAAAGAACGTCTTTTAATCAAGCAGAAGTCCAGATAATTAACATGTGGATCACTTCATCCTGGAAACTTAAAAATAATCTAACAGACTCAAAATTTTGAATTGTTAATGAAAGTAAATCTGGCCATTCATAGCTTGCAAGTAAGAAATGACCAGCATGTTCAAAAGTTCTATCACCCCAAATCACAGCAATTATGCTAATCTACTTGGTTTGCATAATAAATACATGTCTTCATTCATGTATAATAAAATACATGCACATTGTTTACCAATCCTTATATAATATGCATGCAGTTTCTTCCCAAAAAAAAGAATATTTTCTAATCTGAGTTACTTGTGTCGATAACATAAAGGATAAGTTCCCTGATAATTTACCTCCTTTGCTTAATGTCCTGATATGAGCAGGATTCGATTTTGTGAATCATTACCTCAATTGTCACTGTATGTTCTGAGATATCCACGATTTTTGCTCTGAATATGCCCACCAACCACATAATCTGAAGATCAAATCAAAAAACCAAATGTGAATAAGCAATTGCAATAACAAAAATTCATATACTTATTTTTCCAAACTCAATAATATCCTTGATATTCAGCATTTAGTGAATCATTATGCATCACCTCAGCCCGGTACTTTGGATCTGTATTCACTTTTACAAGCATTAGTTCACGCTCAACCTGCGGCTCATTAGAGAGATCTTCAACCTGGGATAAAAATAAAATTTTTAATGTAGGAACTCCAAGAATTAGACTCCTTATTAAGAGACAGAAAATGAGGAAAGGCAAATGAAAAAAGCAATTAAGAAATGTAAGTACAAAGCATCAAATATCCTGAAACAGGATATGATTCTTAAAAAAAACAAACAAAGCAGACACTTGGGAAAAAAAGAGCTCTAATTTCATTCTCAATACACCAGCAAACCAGACATGACCTATAGAGGCAAAACACAATAAAAAAACTGCGTATTCATAACTATGCACCCCACTATACTATTTGGTGATAAAATGCGAATCTTTTGTAGCAGAAACATGGAAAATTTGTTAAGAAAAAATTTCATCAATCAATGTAAAATAGATGAGAGTCTAGGATTGTATCGTGACCTTCAAAACATTGACAAGCTTTTGAAGCTGCTCAACAACTTGTTGCAACACCTTTTCAGTGCCAGATACAACAACAGTAAACAATGCCTTGTCCTTGTTTAAACCAACAGCAAGTGACTCTATGTTATACCCTCTCCTTGCAAAAACCCCAGCAATCCTATTAATCATCCCACTTTCATCTCCAACAAATACGGAAATTGTATGCCTCCTCACCCTGAATCATCAATTCAAAACCCAAAAAACAAGCAATGATTATCAAAACCAGCCTTGACCCAGCTAAAGAATCATCCTTTTAATGTAATTAATGAACAGAAAAAAAAATGGCATTGGCCCAGATGAAGAATTATAATAAAGGTTTGATCTGTATACATACTTTGATCTGGCTGTTGAAGGAGCAGAACCATTAGTGGAGAAAGCAGTGTCAGCAATGTTATTATCATTTGTTGCAGAGACTCTGAATTTGTTTTGATAGGATTTTGAGATTGTCAGAGGTGTAGTAGCTATGGCTTTTGAGAAACCTAGACTAACAGTAGTAGAATTTGAAGGGAAAGAAGAAGAATAAGAAGAGGGTTTCAGGGAGTGGATAGGTGCGGAGGTTATCGATGAGGTGGCCGCCATTACAGAAAGCTTAGGTTTCAGAATCTGACAAAAATGGAACTGCCTACTGTTTCTGTAGAAAAGTCCACTTGTGTTAATAATAAAATTCTGTACAAATCATGTTCATGTGTAAACTTCATCTTAACCCGTATAGATTCACTAACGTTTCATTTATACCCTACAGTTTAAAAATTTCTTGATATGAGTTTTATCCGTTAAACAGCCTACATTTTTTACGAGATTTTTCAAAAAAAATTGCAAGATATCTATAACGTTCATGGAGATTTAAAATGGAGAGAGAAATAATAATTATGGTACCTAATTCAGGGTCTGATTTTGCACTACCCGGGTTAAAAATTGCTCAGGTTATCTCATTAGTTAGGAAATTAACCTAAATTTATCTCAAAAAACGTTGTTCCGTTCATAAAAAATAAAATTAAAAATTAAAGTTTACTTAACAAGGTTTTGTGAGCTTCTTGCTAGTTATTTGGTAGTAAAGGATAAAAAATTAAAACTTTTTTATAATATTGAAAGGGTAAAATTGAGAAATTTTGAGCTATAAGAGTAGAAATCAAACCCTTGATAATCAACAATGGCAGAAATATAGTTCACCCCATGTTCTTGTTTCTACGCAAGGATTTATCTACAATATAGGTGTTGTGATTATCGAATTATTTTGGGAGATGAAAAACTATAGTTCAAAAAACGAAACCAAAAATTATTGTCTCTTGAAAGAAAATTTCAATACAAAAAATTAAAATTATACCATTCACTAATAGAATGATTTCAAATTCATAGCTTGGATTGAATCAGAAAAAAAAACATTAGAAAGGCTTTGATGGCAATTCATAGTCTTAATTAGAGACTGTAACTGGGCTAAGGAGTTTGGATCATTCCTTGCTCCTCAATTTTTTTTTGTGGGGGAGATTAATGGCTGGCTTCGCAGGAATATTTATGCTCAGGGTGTTCAGCAATAGTGGCGGTTACGCTTCATAATTATCACTATCAGCTGCTAGATCATTTGGGAACAAGGATTCTATCCAGGGGTTGCTTAATTCGGCTTCAGAACAGTACTCCTATCAAGTTTCTAATCTTGTGGAGGCGTGTCAGCTTGCTTTCGAGTCCTAGCATGGAGGAAGTGATCATCAGGTGTGGTGGATTGCCTTGTAAAGTCTTCCAGAAGATTTGGTGAAGGTTAATGTTAATATATACGGATGGGAGCTCATGCGGTAATCCAGTGAGGTCAAGCATTGGTGGTTTGATAAGAACTTCTGCAGGTATTAAGATTTCTAGGTTTACAGGGATTATTGATTTTACAAGTATTATGGTGGCTGAGCTTCAAGCCATAAGACCGTCTTCATCATGCTTGGGAATTAGGGTTTCTTCAGATTATCCTTGAAAGTTTTATTCCAGGAGCTTGCCTTTGGGGAGACTTGCAAACCTGTTGAGGTTTGGAGGATATTACCTTTCAGAGACCATAAAGAGTGGAGAGTGGAGAAGGAAATGTACCGTTCAAAAACCACATTTAAGGGGAGAGTGGAGAGTGGAGAGTGGAGAGTGAAATTACAAACTAACCTTATTCAAAATTATCAACGGTGTCGTTTCATTAACTTCCTAAAACACTCTAAAACCCCTCTGCACCTCTAGACTCTGAGATCTCCCCAAAGAACAGGAAAAAATGGCTCTATGGAGCAGAGCTCGCACAGCTTCTTCTTCACTCTTCAACAGGGTCCTTCAACATCCCAACAACATCAACAGCAGCAGCAGCACCACCACTGCTTTTCTCCGCCTTTTCTCCGCCAGTACTACTTTTTTCTTTCTTTCACTATTAAATTCCAAGTTTTCTTATATCAGATTCAGTTTCTTTCTTTACTTTTTTATTTGAAATTCGTCTGTTTTTCTTGATTGATGAGAATGAAAAGTGGGTTTTGTTATTTGTGGAGGGAGATGGGAAAAGGAGTAAGCTTTGTGGTGTGAAAATGGTTGACATATTGAGTTAAGGGCATAGAAAAAGATGAGGCTTTTGAGGGTTTTTTTCTGAGAAATTAATGAAGCAAAATGGGAACTGACTTGATTTGCATCTAATTTATGCTTTGGTAAATGCGAAGGGGGAAAAGAGACAACACCCCGTTCTGGTTAAGTCTTTATAAAGCTTATTGAAGAGAGGAGTTCCTTTCTTTTCTTTTCTTTTTAATAGATAGTTTTATGAGAGGGGAAATGAATGAGGTGTTGAAAGAAACAAATTTCGTGGTGTTGTTGTGGTGACTTAGCGAAATGAGGCATGGAAAATGATGGGATTTCTTTTAGGATATTTGTTGTCTGCTTTATGAGAAATGGAAGAAGGGAAATGGGAATTGATAGTGTTTATAATTTTATTGGGCTTTCTTTTCAATCGGTAGCTCCTGGATTTACAAGTATCTTAACATTAGCTCCAATTATATGCCTTTTTGCTAATGTGCCGTTCAAGTTGAACTCAAAATATGTAACTAACATTATTTCAGTCAAAAGAGTAGATGGATTGAAAATTCTAAAAATTGAGATAACATTGTTAATTAAGAAAGCGCATTTTAAGAACGTATCAGGGAATAAAGGGAAGGGGAAAGTTTGAATCTTGTTATTGATTTTTAGTTCTGCTTCTTTTCGACAAAATAAAATAAAATTAATGAGGCTGTCATGATCGATTAATATTTTTCTTTATTATGATGTGTTATTATTAGCAGAAATGAGATCATTCTCTTTATTTATTTTTTTGTTATGATATATGTAGCTGGAAATGCTAATACACTACGCGGGGACATGATGAAACAACTGCTGCATCTTGATATCAATTCGCAAATTGGAAGTTGCATGCCTCTTGGTGCTATGCGTATTGGAACTATAATACATAACATTGAGTTGAACCCTGGCCAAGGTGGGAAGATGGTTCGAGCTGCAGGTACCAGTGCAAAGATTCTGAAAGAGCCATCACCAACCATCACTGTGGTGCAGTTGCCTTCAGGTGTTGTGAAAAAGATCGATTCCAGGTGCCGGGCTACAATTGGGATTGTTTCAAACCCCAGCCACAAGGATCGAAAGCTTAGGAAGGCTGGACAGAGCCGGTGGTTGGGTCGAAGACCAACAGTTAGAGGAGTGGCAATGAATCCAGTAGATCATCCTCATGGTGGTGGTGAGGGTCGGAGCAAAAGCAGTGGGTCCTTGGGAAGGGTGTCACAAACACCATGGGGCAAGCCAACTAAAGGTGGGTACAAGACTGGTCCACTCAAGCGCAGAAAGTAATTTTGCAGCCATCTTCTTTGTTTGGTTCATTTATTTTGGCATGCAGCTTTAAACTTTCAAATGCTGATAGTTCTTGTGATTTCTCATCAAGAAAGTGTTTTAAGGCTATGTCCATCAAATTATTTACTGCCATAAATCTAGATTATAATGCTCAGTATAAAACACGGATGATAGAGTGCTTCATGCATGCAGCTGCAAATTTTTCCCTATTGTCTGCTGTTTGAACCTATCAATCTTGAGTACTGTTTTCTGTGGATACTAGATTCACTGTTCAAATCATGTCTGTCTTTGGGTAGTCCTGTAATTTGAGAAGAAGTTTGAATTGTTCAGTAAAGTGACGAGCGTTGTTTGTCCCGTTTAAATAAAATGGTTGCAGAAGATTTTTTGTCAGCTATGATAATTCATTCCTTTTTTCTTAAGTTTGAAGCTTTTCGTGTTTTTGAGATATTACATGATCTTTTGTTAGAGTCTAGAGATACGACTGTAAGATGACAGTCTAAAAATTGTATGGAAGTTGGATTGTCATGATGCATTATGCCCCCTAGAGATTCAGTCGGTTCATGTTTCTGATATTCATGCGTTAAGATTGCAATGCAATGCAGAAAAAAAGAGGTGAGTGCTAGATTTGAAACTCTTGAGATGCAGTTAACAGCATGGGAGCTTCTAAAAACAGGAAAACATTGCTCTTTGTTCCTTTATCCATCCTCTAACATACCAAGTTTCCTGCAAGTTCGTCGCTGAATTTTGCTTCCACCATTCTGCACAGTTCTTCGTTAAAATGTACAAAATTCCTCTCAGGTCTTGCCGCCCATAAGCAGCAAGCAATGTCATGCCCTTTACCCTAAGGCTAGGCCTGGAGACACACGCATGGGATTTATGTTTGTCGTATCCTCAACACCATTTTCCACAATGATAGCATTGAGATGTCCCTTCTTCAGGTAGTCCCTAGCAAAGTGACTTTCATTGCAAAAAAAAAAAAAAACAATGTAAATTCAGTTTTGAACCTTTACCGAATGTCTTGCCATCTGACCTTCCATCTTCAGCTACAAGTGTGGGATTGCTTCTTGTTCGTTTGGCCCCATCCTTCCTTTTTAGGCTTTGACGAAAATTCCCATCCTGGCCATCATGTGCTTGTCTGAAACAAAAGTCTTTCAACAGTTATGCTCTAATGCCATTATTCGACAAGTCATTAATCTCTTCAATTGTTTTAACAGGTCTTCATTATCGAGACTGATTGAAATCTCTTTCTTCAGCTGAACTTATATGGTCATATATATTCTGTCAATATGAACAAAATCAAACATGGACTTGGATATGATTCTATTTTTCGCAGTGATATCTTCGTAAGAATCAAATGGAGTGATTTGCATGGCGTGAATCATTCTCTACCATGCAACCAGGCTTCATTCCTGATGAGACTCTTCAGCAATAGATTCCTACATTCATGTGTTACTCCTTTAATGAATAATAAGATGGCATCAAAGCCTGCTTCTATCTTTCAACCATTCTTGTAAAACTCAACCCAACAAATTCTTGGTTTAAAATTTTAACAAGACAAGAACAGGGATATAAAACGAAAAAACAATAAAATATGGGAGATTCGATGGACTAGATTTTTTAAATCTACTAGATCCAAAAGAGGTTTTGTAACAAAGCTTTCTACTCCTACTAGTGATCTTATTTTGAGAATCTAAGCCATTCCAACAGTCCGGCAATAGTCGATAGGTGCAATTCCCCTGATTGTCTTTTCCAAAGACATTTCAAAGTCTCAAATGCTTTTGGTACCCTATTAGACTTGAGACAGAAACCTCTAAGCACGGAAGTGATCCAACGAGGATGTCGGCAAGCATCAATCATTGTTCAAATTGAAAAGTTATAAAATCTCTAATTAATTTGTGATGAGACAGGTACTGGCAAGCATCAATCATTGTTCAAATTGAAAAGTTATAAGATCTCTAATTAATTTGTGATGAGACATTGAACGAGTCCTAGCATTATAGATAGTTAGATTATCTTGTCTCGTCTCGCAGACGAAAGGGACAAACATTGTGCGTGCATGCTGCCATCACAGACGAGGCTTCTCCATTTTTCTGAGCAAAGTCCCTGTTTGTCGTATTATAATTGTTTTTAAAAATGTTTTTTATTTAAAATAAATTGTTTTCAAAATCTTTTTGAAAATAAATGGAAAACAGAGCCTAAATGACGATGCGTTATGCTGGCATGCCCATGAACACTTTGCTAGGCTGTGAGCTTTCACCAAGTCAATGATCAACTTCTCAAGCGGTCTCGCTCTATCTTATCTTATCATCAGCCACTTGGGGAGGGGAAGGTCTTGCACGAATCTTCTCCTGCTTTATGAAACAAGACAACATGATAATTTGTATTTACCGAAGATTCAAGGGGTCACTTATCATTAGTTTTCTACTACTTTCTTACCACTTATCATATTTAATTCTCATTAAATCTCATGCTAATAAAAGTTTATATATATATGACACCATCTTGCCCGTATATGATGTACTTATCTAAAGAGTAGAAAAGATTTCCTCGGAATTAATATCATGGTTTATTTAATTATTATATTATTGTTATCGGATCAATTTAAATACACTATTTTTTATTAATACAATATTATTAATTGGTAAACTGATCATGATGATAAATTGAAAGGCATCATCACCACACTCTTTTGCCGCGTCCAACACGCCCACCTCATAAACAGCCTACAGGCAGACGGTGCCCCCGTATAAGGAACGGGTTTATCGTTCATTCTCTATCCACAAAACCCTCTCTCCCTCTCTTTTCCCTCCCATCTCTCTCGGATCTCACTCTCTTTTCATCGTCCTCCAATTTCCCCCAACCCATCTTCTCCTCTCTCAGCAAGGTATCGAGAGTGTTTTCTCATCGCTCTCGATCCCTCAAGCAGGCATGGAAGGACTTGCGAACCAACTAAAGCGAGGAATCTCACGTCAGTTTTCGACAGGATCATTGAGAAAGTCATTCAGCAGGAAATTCTCAAGACAATCTTCGCTCGATCCTATGAGGAATAGCTTAAGGTTTAGCTTTGGAAGACAGTCTTCTTTGGATCCAATACGGAGAAGCCCACTTCATGACCATGCACAGTTGAGTGTACCAGAGAATTTGGATTCCACAATGCAGTTGTTATTCATGGCGAGCAGAGGAGACGTTAAAGGAGTTGAAGATTTGTTGGATGAAGGAGTTGATGTTAATAATATCGATTTGGATGGAAGAACTGCTCTGCATATTGCAGCCTGTGAAGGTCATGTTGAAGTTGTTAAGCTTCTTTTGAGTCGTAGGGCTAACATCGATGCCCGTGATCGATGGGGCAGCACGGTAATATATTAATATTCTCCAATCAGTTTGTGCAAAAAAACGTAGGCCGCCGTGCCGAATTGGCATGGTTTGCAAGCTAGAACCAATGGATTAATGAGAAGTTACATTTTCATAGCCTCGCTCCAAGTGTTGTAATGCTTGATTTTGTTATGTTTTAGTTTTTGAATTTTATTTTATTTATTTATTACTTTTTTTCTGATAGGTGAGTGCCGACGCTAAGTATTATGGAAACGTTGAAGTCTATAACATTTTGAAGGCAAGAGGAGCTAAGGCCCTGGTAAAAATGTCAAGACATTTCTTCGATTTTGTTAAATTCTCTGTTTATGTTTGAGATTTGGTGTTTACGTATATGGGATTATTTTAGAAAACCACCAAGAAGACACCCATGGCTGTGGCAAATCCTCGAGAAATTCCAGAGTATGAGCTTAACCCATTGGAGCTTCAAGTTCGAAAATCTGATGGCATTGCAAAGGCATGGTCCTGCTCCCCTTCAATTTCAGTGATTTGTGCTTGTAATGAAAGCTTCTTCTCTTTTTTTTTACCATCTGTTAGCTCTTAATGATGCTTGAAAATAAATCTTGTTTAGCTTATTGTAGTATAGATGGTAGTTGGTTGATGATCTTGTGGAAATCATAGCTTAGTAAACCAACGTAGAGTTTGATTGGCAAATCCTCTGTTCCATAACAAGCGCAAATAAAGAAGGGTAACCTCAAAGAAATCTAGTTCTTAACTTGGTAGAAATATGTTGTTTACTTCCTGTGATGTTCCGCCATAATTACAAGTCGATACCTTGTATAACAGGGAATGTATCAAGTTGCTAAATGGAATGGTACTAAGGTCGCCGTAAAGATACTTGAAAAGGAACGTTGTGCAAATCCTGAGGGCATGTAGGTGATCCCTTTCCTCTTTCTTTTCTGGTTTTGGATTCAAGTCTCGAATGTTGATTCATCTTGAATAACCATCTCTCAGTATGATATCAACCATTGCGGCTAGCATTTAGAGTAGGTTTATAAAGAAACAGAGGTTCTGATTAAACTGACTGGTTAGATTGCCCCTGACTGACAAATGATTACAAATGCTTGAGATAGAGCATGGGCAGTTCAAGATTTCATTTCATTTCACATAGTTAAACTTGTCTTAATTGCTTTGCACTCTGCAGATTGTGGCTAAGTAATTTGGGTTCTAAGACATGGTAGGGTTGTTTACCCCTGATGTTTTTTTTCCCTTTTTGGCATTGAATGACAGATATGCTTTCAAACATGAGCTAACCTTATTAGAAAAAGTTCGACATCCGAATCTGATTCAGTTTGTTGGAGCCGTGACCCAAAATTTTCCCATGATGATTGTGGCAGAATTTCATTCAAAAGTAAGCATACCTCTCCTCCTCTGTTCACAGATACATGTACATACTAAGATTCAATGCTTTTTTCTGCAGTTTTAACTGTATTAATTCTATATTTCAGGGTGACTTAGCGTGTTATCTTCAGAAGAAAGGGCGGTTTTCCCCATCTAAAGCTCTGAGATTTGCTCTTGATATTGCTAGGCAAGTTTGAATTCTTGAATAAAAAACCTTGCTTGTTCAATTGCCGAATTCGTATTAGTCCCTGAATTACACAGCACAGATCATGTGCACAAGTGAGAGAGATTAGTTAAGAATGCTTCCAAGAGATGATAATCCCATTTTACATTCCGCTAAAGAAACCTCTCTCTTTTCCATTATTAAGATGTGTTGGTTGATGTTCTGTTATCAGGGGCATAAACTACCTACACGAATGTAAACCATATCCGATCATCCATTGCGATTTAAAGCCAAAGTAAGACAACCAATGCAGAAGTTAAAGTGATGTGTAAATTATTGCAATCTGATTTGTGATTCCTAAGATGTACTGTTCTGTAATATTGGACATTTTGGTAAGGTGCCAGAAATATTTTGCTGGATGATGGTGGTCTACTGAAGGTAGCTGGATTTGGTTTGATACGGTTGTCAAACATTTCACCTTGCAAAGCTAAACTAGCTCCAGGGACTCCTATTGACCGCTCAAGTAAGTCTTTTGAAGTGTTGCTCACAGAGTTGAAGTTATTGCTCCTGACTTGAAATTAAGTTATGGTGTTGCTTCGCAGATGTATACATGGCACCTGAGATTTATAAAGACGAAATATTTGACAGAAGCGTCGATGCATACTCTTTCGGAGCCCTCTTGTACGAGGTACTTTGCCGACTAATCTGGGACAAGATGGCTTTAGTTTCCTGTTTCCTTCACATCTCTGGTCTTGTATTTGTTTTTTGTGTTGAGCTAGATGCTTGAGGGAGTGCAGCCTTTCTATCCCAAGTCTCCTGAAGAGGCTGTGAAATTGATGTGCTTGGAAAACAAGAGACCGCAGTTTAAGATCAAATTAAGAAGCTACCCTCCAGATTTAAGAGAGTAAGTTTGAATTCTGTCCTCCATTTTATTTTTGCAGATTGAATAGAAAGTTGTCCCACAACTAGGAATGAGTGGAAGAACCTCAAGGGAGTAGCTTAAAATTTTGTGGGAACCATCCTGATCTTCTTGTAGGTTGATTGATGAATGCTGGCTCTCAAGACCTGTTGGTAGACCAACCTTTTCTGAGATCATCACAAGACTGGACAGAATTTGCTCCAGCTGTTCAAAACAAGGATGGTTGAAAGACACCTTTACGCTTCCATGGTAGGCATCTCTGAAGCAGCAAATTATAGTCTCCATAGACCACAGTGTCTCACCTCATTCTTCTCATTCAATGCTTGAGACGGTCATTACTTGCTGTGTGCAGGAAATGACACGAGGCCTGGAGAAAGAAAAACAGGGAAGAAGATGGAGATTTTCATCGAAGAAATTAACAGTTTCGGAGCTTCATATCACACATTTTCTTGAGTCTAGGAGACAAAGGTTTGGGGATTGAAATGAAAATGAGTTGCTACCCCTTCTTTGGACGTGATCTCTTTGTGCTGCTATCAACAACGAATCATATGGATAGGGTTCTCAATTCTAAAGATTACGGTCAGAGAAAATAGAAAGAAAAAAAAACTTGTATATGTTCAGTACAATCTTTACCTATAGGTATTTAATTACCTATTAAATAGAATCTAATGTCTGGCCGGATAAATTGAATCATAAATTCACCTTTTATTATAATTTTGCTCAAATTACAAGATTAATACACTAAATAATCAGACTGGTCCACGATAACATTTTATATATATATATATATATAACTGTTCCTGTCTTGCTGCTCAAGAGTACACTTCCACTGAACATATAAAAACCGGGAAAACAAGGACTAGAAACAAGGCAAGAAAGTAAAATAAAAATCCGGGCTTGCTGTTCAAGATTACGTCTTTGACTGACAACTGTCACCATCCCGACATAACCCGCCACCTCACTGCACAACCATACACCCTTACCTCACACTATAACTACACCCTCCCCTGTATCCCCCTCTAAAACCCTCCTCCTCCTTGCTCCTTCCTTGTTATTTTTCTCCCAAGAAATCCTCTCTAGAAATGAGAAAATGGCTGCCAGAGCAATTTTCAGAAGGAACAAATTGGCTTCTTACTACTTCAACCCTTTGTCAACTCGTTCGCTTCAGAGTTCCCAGTCCATCGCCGATGCATTTCACTCTTCCCACTCCCGATGTTTTAGCTGTCCGGCGAGTTACCATTTTAATTCCGACGATCGGTTGAAAGAAACAGTAAAAAAGTCCGAATATTATGGATTTTCTGGTGTAAGAAATGTTGGGTATTGTTTTAATGGGAGTTTGGGAGGTCCACGTTTCGCGGATGGGAGGTTTAGGTTGGTAGATGGAATTTTAGTTAGGTACGCGTCCACGGTGGCGGTCAAGAAGTTGCCCCCGGAGTATGAGAGTGATGATGAGGAGGGTAAGGAAATGGTTGGTAAAAAGAGGAAAGAGGCGTCAGCAGATGAGTGTGATCAAGCGGTGGAGGGATTGAGTTCGGCGAAGGCGAAGGCGAAGGCGAAGAGGTTGAATGAATCTATGAAAGTTGAGAAGACAGTTTTGCAGAGAACTTGGGCTGCTCTTCTTGGTCTTGGCCCGGCTTTACGAGCTGTAGCGTCGATGAGCAGGTTGAAAACTTGATGAAAAAGGTTTCTTTTTTGTGCTTTGTTAATTGATGTGTTTTGTTATGTGGACTGACATCTTTGTTTTTGTGGGTTTTAGAGAGGACTGGGCGAAGAAACTTGTGCACTGGAAGCATGAAATTATGTCGACATTGCAGCATTATTGGTTAGGCTTTAAGCTATTGTGGGCTGATGCGAGGATTAGTTCGAGATTGCTGTTAAAACTTGCTGGCGGGAAGAGTTTGTCGAGGAGGGAGAGACAACAGTTGACGAGAACTACTGCGGATATATTCAGATTAGTTCCATTTGCTGTTTTTATCGTTGTTCCGTTCATGGAGTTTCTGTTACCGGTGTTTTTGAAGTTGTTCCCTAACATGTTGCCATCTACATTTCAAGACAAGATGAAAGAGCAGGTATGGATTTGGCGGGCTTTGCATTCTCTATAATTTATTTGTTGGTTAGTGCTATGCTTTAGATCTTTATTGTCTCTAGTTTTATTGAAATGAGTACAGTGACGAAATTAGTTTTTGTTATAACAGACATGCTGTGCTAATATGTATCCTCAAATGTTCACTTATAATAGGGCTGCAAATAAATGATGTTCACTATGAGCAATGCTGATTTTAGCTTGTTATAGTCTAAATCTCCCTTCATTTATAGACATATAAAAACATATCGAAGCTTGACTTGAGACTCGTTTAGTGAATTTCCAAGTTCAAAGCAGGCTGCTGTCAGTTGTTTTGGCCCTCAAACATTTTCAAGGATTGGCTTGGGTTAAGCTTGGTACTTAGCTTGTTTATAGTTGTTAACTACTGATTGATATTGGTTGCATTCATGTGAAATTTCAAATGAAAAATAAAATAAGGATGCATGTTACTTTATGTATGTTTTCTTGACATTTTGTAAACTTTCATCTATCCTAGTTGGATATTTTTGCTTCTAAAAATGTTTACTATACTTCTTTCTTCATAATTATTTTAATATCAAGGGCAACCTCAAGTTCCTTCTTTTAACAAGCTGAAGATAGGTTTGAGAGCTGGATTTTAGGTCTGTTTGAGTTTGAAATCAACAAGCTTTAACCAACTAGGACTGAACACATCAATGCTTGGTTTGGTTGGACTGGTTTTAACCCCTATTCCATATGCATATGTAACTTTGCACGTGTTCTGGGTTTGTCCTCTTTGTCCCCTTTTAACCACACATGTTGCTTTCTTGTCAACTTAGGAAGCATTGAAAAGGAGGCTAAATGCAAGAATAGAATATGCCAAGTTTCTTCAGGATACAGTGAAAGAAATGGCTAAGGAAGTTCAGAACTCACGAAGTGGAGAAATTAAGAAAACTGCTGAAGACCTTGATGATTTTTTGAACAACGTAAGAAAATTAGCTTTAGCTTCCACTCCACAGGATAATTTGTTTACTTTTCAAGTTTTTTTTTTGTTATTAATTCATGTTCATGTTAATATTCACCACTACACGCTGCGATAATTTTGCAGGTTAGGAGAGGCTCCATTGTTTCTAATGATGAAATCTTGGGCTTTGCTAAACTTTTCAATGATGAATTAACTTTGGACAATATCAGCAGGTTGGTGTTTTTCTTCATTTCCCTTTTATTTTAATGCATCTTACTGATTTGCTTAATACATATATTTTCTGCTTGCTGAGGAACATGCTTCTCCCTTTCCCTTATTTCCCGTCTTCCAGGCCTCGATTGGTCAATATGTGCAAATACATGGGAATCAGTCCTTTCGGAACAGATGCATATTTGCGTTACATGCTCCGCAAAAGACTCCAGAGGTTAGCTGTATGTTTTTTGTTCTGAATGAATAGATTGGGTTGACCTGAGGGGTGAAAAATGAGAGTACTCTGTCTGTGGTAAAGTAGGTTCTTATTTTAGCATGGATCATGGAATAGTTAAGTTTCTAGCCACTTGCGGTTAACTCAATAGTTTATTGAGCTTTCTGTATCTGGAATTTTATATTAAGAAAAATATTTGGTTGTTTTAAGTGATATGAAGAACTTAGTTGTGCTTGATTAACCTCTGCTTCTGTTGACTTTCACTAAAGAGATTATCCTGTTGGTTTCATCATACTATTTTGTTTCCAGGATTAAGAATGATGATAGTTTAATTCAAGCAGAGGGTGTGGAGTCTCTTTCAGAGGCTGAACTTCGTGAAGATTGTAGGGAGCGAGGCATGCTTGGAATGCTCTCAGTTGAAGAAATGCAGCAACAGGTTTTTGTGTTAAACATCTTGTCTTTTCCATTTCAAGATACAGTTTTTCATGGTTTAAACTGATGTTAATGATTCCAAGAATATGTTTTTTTGCATATGTAAAATGACATATATAAACTTTGGGTTGTTGTATGCTTTTGCTGAATTATTAACAAATAACTCCATTGTTTCAACCATTTTTTTCCTAAAAGGGGTGGAGGTTTGAGTTCAAGGAAACTGTTTGCTCTTAGTTTTCATTGTAAATCATCCTTACTGGTATGTGATTGGATGTTACAAATTGAATATCCATGTACTAGTATGTTAACTTCTTGACTTCTCCTCTCAGCTTCGTGATTGGTTGGAGCTGTCTCTCAATCACTCAGTGCCATCTTCCCTTTTAATCCTTTCAAGGTGATCCTCTTACATTAATTTTGTTATTTCCTCATCATATTGTTCCATGTGAAACCTTATCTTCTCGTGTATATTTTACCCTGTTACTCCCTTTAAGTTTTATGGCCTGTGTAAAACGTGCAGGGCCTTCATGGTATCTGGAAAACTGAAACCTGAGGAAGCTGTTCGGGCAACACTATCTTCCCTACCTGATGAGGTTGTGGATACTGTTGGTGTTACTGCTTTACCATCTGAAGATTCTGTTTCAGAAAGAAGAAGGAAACTGGAATACCTTGAGATGCAGGAAGAAATGATCAAGGTTAAAAATTGGCTGCATTTTATTTCATATATTTAGCAGCACAAGAGCTTTTATTTCTTCCTAAATTTGTGGCCGTTGATATTTATTTTGAAGTGCCTTAGCTTTTTCTCAATTGATAACTTATAGGAGGAAGAAGAGGACAAGGAAGAAGAGCTTGCCAGAATGAAAGAGTCTAAAGCTAGTGAAGAGGATGTAGCTTTGAAAGAGATGACCTTATCAACAACAAGAGAAGCACAAGAACTGGCTAGAGCAAGTACATTGGAGAAACAAGAACATCTCTGTGAACTTAGTCGTGCATTGGCTGTTTTAGCTTCAGCATCTGTAAGTATTGGCATGCTACTAAGTTTTAGTGGTCAAGTATCTGTTTCTCTTCATCATAGTTTTGGTTATCTTCTCTGTAGTTTTTCAATTCTATATTCTACTATTCTTGCAGTCAGTAAGCAGGGAGCGTGAGGAGTTCCTGGGCCTTGTCAACAAGGAGGTACTAAAAGCCACGAGTAACAAATGTTTTATGGTTTTAGAGATTTGCATGTCTGGTATGTGTGTGTATTATTTTTCTTCTATTTGCTTGAGAAATCAAGTGAAATGTGTGGTATGTAGTCTTTCTTACCTACAGGTCATGGAAATGTGAGCTGGATCTGCAACAGCATGATCACTCAGCTCTTCTTTTGATCATTTTATGATTTCAGATAGAGCTTTATAATAGCATGGTAGAAAAAGAGGGAAATGACGGTGTAAAGGAGGCTGTTAAGGCATATAGAGCTGCTCGAGAGGAAACTGATCGTGCCTCTGATGTGGATGAACAGGATGAGGTTTCATCTGCACTAATAGAAAGGGTATTGCACTCAAATTACTGTACTAGTTGAGCTCAAATCTACTTTTTTTAAAATCTTCCTAGCTATTAACTGTTATGCTGTTTTTGTTTTCAAGGTTGATAGCATGCTCCATAATCTTGAGAAAGAAATTGATGATGTAGATGCCAAAATTGGTGATCGTTGGCGAATACTCGACAGGTAATGCTTTGAATGCTAGCATGTTAAATTATGATATAGTCTAAAACACTTAATTATATGTAATGGGCACAGTCTATCGAAGCCATAAATTCAAGGTCATTGAATGTAGTTCTAAATGAACTTAGCATTCACCATTCATGACTTTGTGTACCTGAAGTAGCCAAAAGGTAGTCTGTTGAACTAGGATTAGGTGATAGACTGGGGTGGGCAGGTCATTGAATGTAGTTCTTAATGAACTTAGCATTCACCATTCATTATTTCTTGCAACTGAAGTACCCATGAGGTAGTTTCTGAATTAGAATTAGGTGATAGACTGGACTCTGGAGTGGGTTTAAAGAATGTCTCAGAAATGAGGGTTGGTGGCCAGTATCAGAGGGATTAAAGAACAGGGAATAAGATGGTTTATGAACTCCATCCTGTGATTGAACTCACATCCAGTAATCTTACTCGTATGCAGGGATTATGATGGGAAAGTTACTCCTGAGGAGGTGGCAGCTGCTGCGATGTACTTGAAGGATACATTAGGCAAGGAAGGCATCCAAGAACTCATCAGCAATCTTTCCAAAGATAGAGGTCGGCTAGTCATTCTATTTTTGTTTATGCTTCAATCTTTTTGAATGTGCCTGCGTGTTTCAACATTCATCTCTATCTTCTTATTAGAGGATTAATGCATTTGTTCTTTTGAGCTCAGCACCTACATGAAAAACTGGTGTTGGTTCTAAGAAGCCACATCTTACTTTGTATAATTGTAAAAGACATCATATCATTTTTCCTCTTTTTACCTTGCCACATGAAAAAATATTTCTTGGCCACGAAAGCAAACAAGTTTACCACTTATTTACCAACAAATACTTTCTCAATCCAATTGGGTGCTTTGACTTGCTTATGGAAATCTATCAACGGCCAGAAAATTAACATGATGCTTTACTTCTACCTTGTAGTTTTTCTCTGCTTCTAGTCATTTTGTTGAACTTGCGATATGTTTAGTATTGTTTTCTTTTTTACCTTGTATAACTGGTACTTGGATCATTTTCAATGGAACAGATGGAAAGATTCTTGTGGAAGACATTGTCAAATTAGGCAGTTGGACGGAAGATGCCAAAGCAACTGAAGAGAGGGAGATGTAAAAAAGTTTTGCTTCAAATTATTAACTTATGTTGTCTGGATAGTACCCTGCCTCACTGATAGTTTATTTAACGATAAAATGGCATGCCATCTAATGTGATTACGACCCGTCGAAGAGGTTTTGAGCAATTTTTTTTGACGTGGGGCTATATACCTGACCCTTTTCTGTTAGGGTCATATATATACAAGTAACCTTGGTTTTCCCAGCTCATTGATAAAGCTGGACATGCTTGCTAGTGCTGTAGAAGTGAATTGTGACGAATATATAAATGATATAGGTGAACAGTAAAGAAAAATAAATTGTTCTTTTGGGTCTGATAGTTATATCTAGTGCTTTTGGAAATAAAGTGCTCTTTGCAAGTTTATTCTTCAGATTGAAATCATACTTTTGCATATGGTGATGATCTAGTTGAATTAGATGGATGTGTCATCAGCTTTATGATCGAGGCAAAACTCCATCAGCTAAATAAGAAAGCATTTTCAAGCTTTAAGGCCATGCCTATGTATTGTAGGCTTTCACACTTTTGAATCTTTGGTCTCATGGAACTTCCCTGCCAGTTCTGCTGCAAATTCTGTAATATTCTTATCAGAGCTTCCACCTTCATCAACTGCTGTTTTGGCTAGTTTCATCCATTTCTCAGAATTCCTTCTTATCGCATTCCCTCTTTCACCTTCCATCACTTCCCTTATACACCCTTCCACCTCCTCTTTGGTGACGATCCCCTTTTCATTTGCCTTCACTCTAACTCCGACTTGCCAAACATCTGCAATGCACTTTGCATTTGTTGGCTGATCAGTCCAGTGTGGCATGGCCACCATTGGCACTCCTAAGCTCAACGCCTCGAGTGTTGAGTTCCACCCACAATGAGTCATGAAGCAACCTACAGACCTGTGAGCCAGAACCTCTAGCTGCGGGCTCCAGGTTACGATCAAACCCTTCCCTGATGACTCCTCCACAAAGTTGCTTGGAAGTTTTTTCCTTTCCGATTCTCTGACCACCCACAAAAAGCAGCATCCACTCCTCCTCAGACCCCAAGCAATTTCTGCCATTTGCTCGTCTCCCAGTGCAACCAAGCTTCCAAATGACACGTAAACCACTGAGCCAGTTTCCTTTGAATCCAGCCACTCAATGCAACCGTCCGTGTTAGGTTTGAAGAGGCTGAGACCGTACTCTTTATCGTCCTCCAGCTGCTTATCCAAGTAAAAAGACGGGATCATTGGTCCGATTGGCTTTATTGACCTTTGGCTTGCCAACCAGTTTACCGCCTGATGGAAATCAACAAAATTTTGAGAGCCGAGTAAAACAAGCATACTTCGAAAATGATGTATCATCTTATGAAGAAAGAAAAAAAAATTTAAATAGGAATTTTTAACAGCTTGCTTGTTTGATTGCACACTGGTTTGCTTTGTATATACATAAGTTCAGATCAAGGCAAGCATCTCATAATAGAGGAGATCTTTGGTGGTACCTCTTTCTCCAGGGCGTTGAAAGTGTTGACAAAGATCCAATCAGCTTCCCTGAAATTCGAGAACTGTCCGACCACTTGATTCAATAGAAATGAATATTCTGATTCTGAATCCATACCTTGCACGAACGATGGTAGATCGGTAATATCTAGAGCTGAAAGTGCTGGCAAACGTGAAACTGTTACCAGCAACTTCTCTGGTGGAACCTTCATCTGCATCTCATGAATGTTGCAGTAGACATTGTCAACAGCACATGACTGCGTGAAGAGCGACGCCCCGATGAGGCCAAGCTGTCTGGCTGTGTCCAGAACCCAAGGCAAGTGTGAGTCATACAGAAGGCAACTTATTGGATTCCCAGAAGAACTGTTCAGTTCTGCAACGAGTTCTGGCAATTTTTGTGTCACCGTAGCTCGGAATTGTTTGGAGAAGTCATCTGACGAAAGCTTGCCTTCATAACTAACGAAATCTACGGTCACAACTTGGACGGAGCCAAGTCGGCGGGAATGCCGGAGCACCATGTTTGAGAAGATGGCTATAGTTACCTGGATTCCTTTGGAGGCTAGGCGCTTGGAGAATTGCATCATGGGGTTAATGTGACCTTGAGCAGGAACAGGTATGGCCAGTACATGACTCTTGCTCTTTTCTTGTTGCTTCTCCATTTCTCTAGCCAAACCTGTCTATTTGCCTTTCATTCTATTGTGGAGAACTACTATATATATATAAACAATTGCTATTGTAAATATTAAAGAAAAAGCAAACAAACAAACGGTGCTCATGTTTCTTTACATCTAAGTGGTGAATTCATCATCAAGCCACGTGCAAGATGAGTTGAAGGTAAAAGTAAAGGGCATGTCCGAAACACTTGGTGGACAAGGAAGGACCGTACTTGGAGACCAAGTTTACAAAAGTCTTCGGCGTCATCGTTCATGATTGGATTAGATTATTATTATAAGGCATTATATATATATATATATATATATATATATGAAAAAAAGAATCTAAGATAGAAATATCTGAATACGATCTATGAACATCATCAAGTTTCCATCGTAATAAAATACTAAATCACCCAATCCTTTGATAAATCTAAGATACTAAATCAACAAGATTATTATGAGGCATTGTATATATATGAATAAGAGAATCTAAGATAGAAATATCTGAATTAAGAATTACGATGAACTGTGTCCATATTTTCACTGTTGCGGTAGTAGTGTAATTATTGTTTTGCT